>PVIW01017692.1:0-13416 GCA_004026585.1 Noctilio leporinus
TATTGACTTTATAGCCAGCTATTTTGCTAAATTTGCTTATTAGGTTCAGTAAGTTTTTGGTGGAGCCTATCTGGTTTTGTATGTACACTATCATGTCATCTGAAAATAATGACCATTTGACTTTCTCCTTTCCAATTTGGATACCTTTGATTCCATTTTCTTGTCTGATAGCTATGGCTAGAACTTCCAAAATGATGTTGAACAGAAGTGGAGAAAGTGGACAGTCTTGTTTGTTCTGATCTTAGGGGGCTTAAGGTTTCTCATATATGACCTTTATTATGTTAAGATATGCTCCCTCTATTTCCATTTTGCTGAATGTTTTTATCATAAATGGCTACTGTACTTTATCAAATGCTTTTTCAGCATCTGTTGAAATGATCATATGGTTTTTGTCTTTCATTTTATTAATATGGTGTATTACATTTATTGATTTGCAAATGTTGTACCATCCTTGCACCCCTGGGATGAAACCCACTTGATTATGGTGTATGATCTTTTGAATGTATTACTGGATCCAGTTGGCCAATATTTTGTTGAGAATCTTAGCATTATGTTCATCAGAGACATTGGCCTATAGTTTTCTTTCTTAGTTGTGTCTTGACCTGGTTTGGGGATTAGAATAATATTGGCCTCATAGAAAGAGTTTGGGAGTCTTCCCTCTTCTTGAATTTTTTGGAATAGGTTGAGAAAGATAGGAGTTAGTTTTTCTTTAAAGGTTTGTTAGAACTCACCTGTGTAGCCATCTGGTGTGGGGCTCTTGTGCATTGGGAAATTTTGTATTACTTCTTCAATTTAACTAGTTGTTATTGGCCTATTCAGGATTTCTGCTTCTTCTGGATTCAGTTTTAGTAGATTACACATTTCCAGAAATTTGTTCATTTCACCCAGGTTGTCATTTTTTTTTTTTTTTTTTTTTTTTTTTTTTTTTTTTTTTTTTTTTTTTTTTTTTTTTTTTTTTTTTTTTTTTTTTTTTTTTTTTTTTTTTTTTTTTTTTTTTTTTTTTTTTTTTTTTTTTTTTTTTTTTTGTCATATAGCTGTTTGTGGTAATTCCTTACAATCCTTTTTATTTCTGAAGTATCAGTTGTGATTTCTCCTCTGTCATTTCTGATTTTGTTTATTTGGGTCCTCTCTCTCTTTTTCTTGGTGAGTCTGGTTAAAGGCTTGTCAATTTTGTTTTTGGTTTTTTTTTTCAAAGAACCAGCTCCTGGACTTGCTGATTCTTTGAAATGTAGTTTGAGTTTCTAAATTATTTAATTCTGCTCTGATCTTGATGATTTCCTTTCTTCTACTTTTTCTGGGCTTTGTTTGTTGTTGCTCCTCTAGTTCCTGTAGCTTTATGGGTAGGTTGTTTACATGAGCTTCTTCTAACCTTTTAAGGTAGGCCTATATTGCTATGAACTTGCCTCTCAGGACTGCCTTTGCTGTGTCCCATAAGTTTTGGGCTGTTGTATATTCATTGTAATTTATTTCCAGTAACTTTTTGATTTTTCTTTTGACCTCATTGTTAATTCATTCATTATTTAATAGTATGTTATTCAGTCTTCATGAATTAGAATGTTTTTGGTTTTGTCCTTGGTGTTGGTTTCTAGTTTCAATCCATTGTGATCAAAGAAGATGCTTGGTATGGTTTCAATTTTCTTGAATTTGTGGAGGCTCATCTTGTGTCCTACCTTGTGGTCTATCTTTGAGAATGTTCCATTTGCATTTGAAAAGAATGTGTATTTTGCTTCTTTTGATTGAAAGGTTTTGTATATATTAGTTAAGTCTATTTCTTCTAGAGTTTTGTTCAATACCACAATGTCCTTGGTGCTTTTTTTATCTTGAAAAATCTATCCATTGTTGATAATGAGGTATTAAAATCTCTTACTATGAGTGTGTTTATGTTGATATCCTTCTTGAAGTCCTCCAAGATTTTTCTTATATATTTGGGTACTTCTATGTTGGGTTCGTATATGTTTACAAGGGTTATATCTTCTTGCTGAATTGTTCCCTTAAGTATTATGAAATGCCCTTCATTGTCTCTTTTTATGGCCTTCATTGTGAAATCTATTTTGTCTGATATAAATATTTCTATCCCGGCCTTTTTTAATGTACATTTTCTTGAGATATATTTTTTCTTCCTTTCAATTTAAGTTGGTGTTGATCTTTTGTTCTAAGGTAGGTCTCTTGAAGACAGCGTATATATGAGTCATGTTTTCTTATCCATTCAACTACCCTGTGTCCTTTGATTGGCACATTTAATTCATTTATATTTAAGGTTATTATTGATTGATATTTATTTATTGCCATTTTCCCACATTGTACCTGTGTTTCTGTCTGTCTCTCTCTGTTTTTTCATCTTTTTAAAGCAGACCTTTTAGCATCTCTTGCAATGCTGGTTTGTGGAGATGTATTCTTTTAGCCTTCTTTCATCTAGAAAACTCATTATTTCATCTTCCATTTTGAATGAGAGCCTTGCTTGGTAGAGTATTTTGGTTGCAGGCTATTGTTTTTCATTACTTGGAATATTTTTTGCCATTCCCTTCTGGCTTGTAGTATTTCTATGAGGAAATCAGCTGATAACCTTATTGAAGCCCCCTTACATGTTATTAGCTCTTTCTCTCTTGATGCTTTTAGGATTCTCTCTTTTTCTTTGAAATTTGCCATTTTAATTATGATGTGTATTGGAGTGAGCTTGTTTGGTTCATCTTCATTGGGACCCTCTATGCTTCCTGAACTTGAGTGACATTTTCACTCATCAAGTTAGGGAAGTTTTTTGTCATTACTTTTTCAAAAAGGTTTTACATCCCTTGTTTCTCTTCTCCTTATGCATTTTATTGCATTTCATATTGTAATAAACCACTTCATTCTTTTTCAGTCTTTTTTTCATTTTGTTGCATTGTCTAGGAATATTTTCCTACATTGTCCTCCAGCTCACTGATCTGATGTTCTGCTTCCTCTAGCCTGCTTTTGATTCCTTCTACTGTATTCTTCAATTCAGAAATTGTATTCTCATTTCTTCTTGGCTTTTGATAGTTTCTATGTCTTTTTTAATGATGGTACAGTTCTCTGTAAGTTCCTAGTAGCTTCTCGAGTTCTTCATAGTTGCCCTGGAGTTATTTGTAGTTTTCTTTGAGTTTGCTGAGCTCATTGAGCTTCTCTATCATCATTATTTTGAATTTCATATCTGACCATTTGCTTGCCTCTTTTATTTAGCTGTCTTTCTTGGCATTCCTCCTTTCCTTTTAGTGATGGGCTGTTTCATTTTCTTTCCATTTTTAGGTGTCTCTCCTTGTTTGCTTTTGCTTTTTGAATTGGGCTGCTTCTTTTTCTTCTTCTTCTTCTTCTTTTTTTTTTTTTTTTTTTCAGGTGTGACCTTCTATCATGTACAAGTGCACTTTCATTACTTCCTGCATCTACTTCTAATGATGTCAAGATGTCAAGTGCACTCTATATTCTGGACCTAGCCAACTGGAGATCCACTGTCTTTGTGCCCTTCATTTTTTAATCCAATTCATCTGTGCTCAGCAGCCTGGTATGAGTACCATTGGGCAGGACAGATTCATTCAATTGTAATCCAATCAATCTGTGATCAGCCATTAGGCTCAGGTGCCACCGGGCGGGACAGATTCACTCAGTTGTAATCCGATATGTGACCAGCTGCCAGTCTCAGGCACCACTATAGAGACTATAATGTCCCCTCAGGCAGGTGTTTGGTATAGCATAGTCCACCTGAGGTGTGGGGATTAAGTCAGCACTGGGACTCCCTTAGCTGCTTCCTCACTTCTCTTTTCAAAGCCAAAGCTCCAAATTCCCCTTAAGTGTCTCTAGACTACTATGCCTGTCCTCTGCTGGAGCCCTGGGTAAGTGGGTACCAATGTATTTTCATGTGTGGTCACTTTAGTAATTCTGTCTCTAGCACTCTCAGGCTAGCAAACCCCACAGTTTTTTGCTTTTCACAGCTGGATGCTCTTTTTCTCTCAGCTATGTTGTTGTAGGCTGGGAAGCCCAGCTGGGGTTTAGAACCCACTCTTCTCAGGTGGAGCCCCCCAGCTCCATCCCTTAGGCTGCCACCATTGGGAGCCAAGCCAGCCCTCTCAGGTCTCTGCAATTTCTACCAATCATGTTGTGATGAGGCAGCCTCTTCTGTCTCTCCATTGGTTATAAGGCATCTTTCCAACTGGTGTTCTATTGGTTATTCCAGATGATTTTTCCCCCAAAACTTGTAATTCCAGATTGGTATTGGGAGTAGACTGATGTAGCTCCGCTTACTCCTCTACCACCTTGGAATCATTTGAATTCCAGTTTTTTAATTACTTCATGGAAATTATCCAATTAGAGGTATTAGTATGCCAATTTCATTAAAGGATATGACTCTAATTCATCACAACTTTGAAAAGAGGCCCTGGTCAGGTTCTCAGTTGGTTAGAGCATTATCCCAATACATCAAGGCTGCAGGTTTAATCCCTAGACAGGGCACACACAAGCAACTAACACATACATAAATAAATAGAATGATAAATTGATATATCTCTCTCTCCCTCTCATCAATTCAAAAAGTTGAAAAGAAGAAAATGCTATATCCCAGTACCAAAAAATAAAAACACCTCAACAATATCAATATCTTCTTGCTTATCTAGCATGAGAAACATGGTTCTTACTCAGATACATATCTCAATGGTGAAATTAAGAGCTATCCTTAACTAAGCTTCTCCTGCTCCCATCCTAGGCCTGACAAGTTCCTAGCATCACCAGAAATCCTACCCCAAATGTTGTCACTATTGGTGTATATTAGAACTTCCCCTCCAAAAGCAAGCTAAAGGTTTAGAATCATCTCCCATATTAGAAGTATCAACACATTTTTTAAATTAAGAGCATGTCTGAATATGGAGCAACTACATGCTATAGCAATAAAATTAAACATTATCTGTCACTGTCATTCTTTAACAACTTACAAGTATTTTATATTCAGTCTCCAAGCTAGAATTTTAAAAATATCTCTTTAATTATTGTGAAATAATCTTTCTCACAATTTCTCTCACCTCCTCTTCACTTCATAGACTATTTATAACTGTGTTTAATGTGTTAAACTCAAAATGGACATAGATGATGCATAAACATAAGAAAACATTAAGTGTAAACCAAAGGATTATTCTGTATCATGCATTGTTGAATAAAGTTGTCTTCCCAACAACTTAGAAAGAATGAAGCCTATAGCAAATTACCAAGGGGGCTCATGAGAGGCCTCATGGGGGAGAGTCCAGGAAGAGTGTATGTTCTAAGATGTGGATCATCAGATACAAGAGAAAATGAACAGATGAGACAGAACAAATAGATGGAGGCATCTCCCATATGTGACAAAAGACCCCCAAGTCAAATGATAACACCTGAGTAAAATGTGTTATAACAGTGGCTTCCAAAAGTGTGTTCCCTAGACCAGGAGCATCAGCATCACCTGGAAACATGTTAGAAATGCCGCAGATCTACTGAATCAGAAACTCAGGAGTTGGGGCCCAGTTTAACAAGCCCTCCAGGAGGTTCTGGTGCACACTGCAGTTTGAGAATCGCTGTATTACAAAAAATCAAAATCCAACAGGTCTGGCCAAATATTTTCTTTTAGACTGTAAGAATCAAAATTTCTCTTTCCACCCCACCCAGTATAGTCTCTTCTGGCTACATCTCCCTATCTTCTCACAGTATCCTCCTTTTCCCCCCACCACCTACCCCTCTCTCAAACATTCACACACACACGCACAGCCAATGAATACCTGTATAGCATTCAAAGAACTGAAAACCAACCCTTATTTTTTGTCTTGGAGAGTTTATTTCATAATATACGCACAGTACTGAGGCAAGGGGTAGAATTTAAACAATCCCTAATTAAGAAAGCACCACCAATTTATCATATTATACTGTTGTGTATTTGCCCCTTACTGCTTTCAATGCATTTGCATATAATCTTTCATAATTCATTTGTTTAAATTATTTCTTTTATTTCCACTTATTTATTCAGGAGTTTTATTTTTTTCCACTGGGGCCTCCTAGTGGCAATTTTTGGTAATTTCAGACTTAGATTTTATTCTGAGTGCTTTGGAAGGATATTTCATATCCTTAGCTTTTCCTCTAGCTGGTAGAAGCTTATGATAGAATCAAAAGCACGCTTTGCATCTGAGGTAGATGCTATCAAATTCAAGGTGAACTTTCCTCAGACATTGGCTTTGACTTCTGCATTTATCAGACACCATATTCAGTCACTTGGCTTGGCACAGGTGTCAATCAGTAGGCTTCAGTTTCTACTGAGAAATTTAACATCAACCAAAACACATGCAGTTAAAAGAATATAAGAGAGAAACTTATCTTATGACTCCTTTTCCTCTATAACCTTGAGCTTTTCTCCCTAGAATTTCCTTTCCTACCCTCTTGACTTTGAATTTATGACTATCCAGGGAAACCGTGTCCTTCTAGAAGTTTTAGGTACATTTTTCTCTCCTCTCAATTCTGGAAAACTCTGTGGCTACTCTGGCTCATATGGCTCTCCGGTGGCAATTGGCAAGGCCAGTCCTCTGAGCCTGGCCCTCACATGATATCCTCTGACAGCTTGCCCTCCTCTGACATCAGGGAAGCAAGCTGAGCAGCCCACACAGGCATCAGCTTACATCCTGTCACCTGTCGAAGCCTCCAGCCAAAGCTTGAGGACTTACTCAGCAATATCAGCCTCACAAAACTTAACTGCCTGTCATCTGAAGATCCTCAGGCTAAAAGAGGCTGAAAGCCATTTCCACTTAGCCAAGCACTTTGCTGCAGACATGCTAGTGTACTTCCAGCCTCCTGGTGGCAGACACTTGGTGCTCTTCTTTTTATTCAGAAGGCTGCGGTGTCTGAGCCAATACTGCTCTCACCTTGAAAGATTGCTGCAAGGTGGTTTCTGGTAACTGGTGTGCTCATATCACCCCAGAGCTTACCTTTGTGTTGTTGTAGTGAGCTTACCACCTAGTAACAACCCTATAAACACTAACATCGTTGACAGATCGGGTGATATTTTAAAGTTCAAACCCACCCCTTGGAGTTTTTTGCTGAAGTCACCTGAGGGCATCCAGCACTTCCTTTGTTTCATTCTGCTTGAGCCATCTTGAAAGAAAAGGATTAGATTTTTCTTCCACCTCAGCACTCTTCATAAAAGAGGGCCCCTTTTTATCTCAACACTATATTTTTTAAATCACTACATACCTTTAAATTAATTAACCTAATATTTGCCCAATATCCCTTGTAAAGAAAAATTTTCTTAAGCTCTGGCTGGTGGCACAGTGGATAAGGTGCCGGCCTGTGAACCCAAAGGTCACTGGTTCGATTCCTAGCCAGGGCACATAACCAGGTTGCCAGCCATGTCTCCAACCAGGTAATAGTTGGAGGCAGATGAAAGGCAACCATTCATTGATGTTTCTCTCCCTCTCTCCCTTCCCCTCTCTCTAAAAATTATAAATACAATCTTATAAAAAATTAAAAGAAAAGAAAAATGTATTTAATTATTTCCTGGATATAAGCATGCATTTATAAAATCATACTCTTCATGATATATTGTGAAAAGGATTTCATGCAGATTCAGTTCTATAGTACCCCACTTACACTAATTTGTGCTTAGGGGACAAATGACAATATTCATAACTGGATTGCTCCAAATTAGTAAGAATAAAAGTGTAATTTAAGATTTTTTGTAGGGTTCAGAGTGGAAAATGGATATGAGGCAGTATCCTGAAAAGAGCACAGCTTTGGTGCCATATTGACCAAGGTTCCCATCTCATGCTACACATGAGATTATACACAGGGGTATAAACTTGTGAAATTGCTTACTTGCACTGAGTCTCAGTTACTTCATATGCAAATTGCACTAATACCGCTAGAATTGCTGGGAGGACTCAACAATACTCTTATGTGAAAAGTGTAAACAGAGTTGAAAGCAATGAGTATTCCATAACGCAGTTATTATTTCAACAAGGATTAATAAAAGCTATAATTTCCCCAGTGAGTAGTTTAAATGGGTTACTCTTAGCTGTCTCTGAAGTTTCTCACATGTTGTTCTGCCCAGAATTTGTCCCCTCTCTCCTTTCTTCATCTCTTTTACTCAGCTATAGGTTACTTCTCCAGGAACCCCTCACTACTCCCTGGTTGTGGATTAGGCTTCCTTCTATCAAGACACCTAACAATTTGTAAAAGTGTTCAGTTTTCCTACCCTGCACTGACTTCCTTACATCTGATCATTTGCATTGAGATGTAACTCTTCAGAAGGACTGGCCCATCTACCTTCTTCACTGTGTCTGCAGCCCTGTTTTTTATATTGTGGATTCTCAATAAATATTGAATGAGTGAGTGAATGAATGAATGGACAACCATTAGATGACTTTCTAGAGAAGAAAAACATAATCCAAGGAAAGTAAAAGGTAGTTAAATTAGTTATTTTGCATTTTTATAATTACCTTTAAAAAATATGAAATCTGTACCAAACAGCTCTAGTACTTGTGTTGCTCCCTCACCCCAGGAATGCTGCAATTCTTATTATATATTACATTCTTAAATGTAATATTATAGCTTAATTTTTGTAATAAATTATAACCTTATAATAACTCCTCAATTCTTCTTTCTAATACATGATTATAAAATGTGTTTACCATGTTTGACACCCTTCTAGTTCTTAAATTGACTACCTATTAATTACAGAGATCCTAAGGAGGAAATCCTTGGTAGAAAAGTGTTAATAATTTACTAGCTGCAAACTGTACTTTTACCTCTGAATACCAGGTTAAAAATATTACTCACATTACTCATGTATTTTAATCTATGAATTTCTTACATTTTAATGGCTTGTTCTTTGGGCTTATTTATGATGGTTTGTGACAAAGACACAACCTTGCCATTATGATTTATATTCTACCAACAAAGGAAATACAGAAAGAAATAATAAACCCAAATTAAATCATGACATGAAAAATAAATTAAAAAATCCAGTGAAGGTAACTCATAATTCATTTATTTTTTCTGATTCATAATTTTAATTTAAAACAAAGAAGTGTATAAATATATGGACTGTGGACAATGAAAATATAGAAATTTTCAAAACCTAAACCACAAAATTTAACATTTACCAAGTAAGTAAACTTTCAGAAGCCTTATGTCCTATATTTGTGGCATTATGAAATAATGTCTCACTACTACAATATTTTTAAATGCCTTGTTTTAGTCGTACCTGATTTGTGCTTTTGTTTGGAAAACCAAAAGAATTTTTTTTGGTATGGTAAAGTGTTAGTGGTTAAGCAGTAGATATTTAATATTTTTCTATTTTTAAAATTAATTTCATTTATAACAAAATTGACCTGAAGATCTGTTTTCATTTTTAGTGATACTTTTAAATTCCTTGATGGTTGATTGCCAATTTTGAAACTTAATTGGATTTCAAAGAAAGGCTATTGCCTTAGAAACAAAGAAATCAAAAGAAAAAACTCTGGCCTTTGAGCTTTGCCAATAAACGCACTCTTCATGAAAGAGGCCAAAGGTTAGTTTAATAGAATAGGCGGTCAATGGTGTGTGCTCAGCAATCTAAATACTACACAGCTACACACAACCCAAGTAAAGACCAATGTCCAGCTCAGGAACTTGTAATTAAAGGAGTTAATACCAGGAGGAACCCCCCCAAAATGGAATTTTTTTAATTTAATTTTATTGTTGTTGTATTACATCCCTCCTCTTTTTGCTCCTCTCTGTCCTCTTCCCCATCCATCCATTGCCCCTCAAAGTCAATCCCACCTGTTGACCATGTCCATGGTTCCTTTATACTAGGTTCTTGTCTAAACTGCTCCCCTTCCTTGCCTCTTCCTCCTCCCAACCCCCGACCCCCTTCCTCCTGACCACTGAAGGCCTATTCCCTGTATTCATATATCTGGTTCTGTTTTGCTTGTTGTTAGTTTTGTTCATTGTTGTCCTGTAATGGGATAAAAAAAACTTTGGTACATTTACACAATGGAATACTACACAGCAGAAAGAAAGAAGGAACTCTTAACCTTTGCAACAACATGGATGGAACTAGAAAGTATTATGCTTAGTGAAATAAGCCAGTCAGTGAAGGACAAACACCAAAATGGAATTTTTTTTTTAATTTATTATTTTTAGAGAGGGGGGAAGAGAGAGAGGGAGAGAGACATCAACGTGTAGTTGCCTTTCACCTGCCTCCAGCTACGCACCTGGCTGGAGACCTGGCTTGCAACCTGATTACATGCCCTGGCTGGGGAATCAAACCAGCGACCTTTGGGTTTGCAGGCCGGCACCTTACGCACTGTGCCTCCAGCCAGGGCCAAAATGGAATTTTTTAATAAAATATTGTGTATTTATCCTTACATGTTTAAACTTCAGTCACCTTCAGAGCACTCTCTATTTGATGCAATACACCTATCGACATTTTTATCCACTGCTCAAAACAGCTTTTGAACTCCTCAATTTTGATAATTTTTAATGCTTCTGCCTTTTTGTTTCATCTCTTCCACATCAGTGAAATGTTTTCCTTTTGGGATTTTACATTTGGGGAAACAAAATAAAAAGTTGCTCAAGGATGGGGCACAGGAGTCAAGCTGAATTTGATCATAAACTGCTGAACACTCAGCAGGTTTGGGCAAATGTGCTTGTAAACCACCTACCGTGAAACAGGCAAACTCATTGAAAGAGTCTTCGAAACTATTACACAGAAGCCAAATGCAGCCTCACCCGCTGGTACGCTGATACAGATGGATTCCTAGAACACACCTAGCAGGGGAAGCCTGTACCAAATGGACCTGCTCTCCAGAAGATAATTCCAGGTTTTTTTGAGTCCCCTCTCTCCTCCCAGAATAACCACAAAATTAATTGATGCTAACTACGCCACCAAAGATATAACTGTCTCGTTAATATGACCACATAATTATATAGAACGCTGTCTATATGGAACTCAAAAAAAAGCATATATTGAAAATGAGGTTGCAGGTCAATGTTCTAGACTTAATTTCACATGAGAAACTCAAAATGCTTAAGCGTGGATGTGGAAATCATTTGTGAACTATTTACTAGCTTCATAAAGAAGATAAAAAGGGGGTTCCGGCAAGATGGTGGAGGAGTAAGTGGAGCTACACCAACCTCCTCACAGGTCTCATCCTGAAATTACTTTTGTAAAAACAAAGTCAGCTGGAATTACCAAGCAGTACCTGAGTTGGTGGCTAATCCACTGGATTATAATTAAACCTCTCTGTCTAGCCCAGCAGGGCCTGAATTTGGAAGCTGATTCATTGATTTACAACTGAATCTGTCTTCTCTCCCCAAGCTGCATCTGAGCCTGGCTGTGGAATACAGATTGATAGGATTACAACTAAATCAATCCTTACAGCCAAGCAGTTCCTTAGCCTAGGAGCTGGTCACAGTATGATTGGACTAAAACAAAACCTAAAAACAGGGAGAGAAAAAAATAGTCCATCATCAAAAGGAAAGGAGGAATACCCAGGAAGGTCACTAAATGAAACAGAGGCAAGCAAACTATCACATATGGAATTCAAAATAATGATGATAGAGAAGCTTGATGAGCTCAACCTGCTCAAAGAGACTACAATGAACTCCAAGGGAACTATGGAAGAACTCCAGGGGAGCTACAAGGAACTTACTGAGAACTGCACCATCATTAAAAAGGACATAGAAACTGTCAGTAAGAGCCAGGAGGAAATGAAGAATACAATTTTGCAATTGAGGAATACAGTAGAAGGAATCAAGAGCATGCTAGAGGAAGTAGAGGATCAGATAAGCAAGCTGGAGGACAATGTAGAAAAATATTCCAAGACAGTGCAACAGAATGAAAAAAGGCTGAAAAAGAAAGAAGAGGTTTTCAGAGAGCTGCAGAACAACATGAAATGCAATAATATCCATATCATAGGGACACCAGAAGGAGAAGAGAAAGAAGGAATAAAAAACCTGTTCAAAACAGTAATGGTAGAAAACTTCCCTAACATAATGAGTGAAAATGTTACTCAAGTTCAGAAAGAACAGAGGGTCTCAATGAGGATGAATCCAAACAGACCCACTCCAAGACACATCATAATTAAAATGGCAAATGTCAACAACAAAGAGAGAATCCTAAAAGCATCAAGAGAGAAACAGCAACTAACATATTAGGGGGCTCCCATAAGGTTATCAACAGAAACAATACAAGCCACAAGACAAAAAATATTCCAAATAATGAAAACAAAGGCCTGCAACCAAGAATACACAATCCTGGAAAGGCTCTCATTCAAAATGGAAGGAGACATCTCTCCAAGATGGCGACAGAGTAGAGAGCAGTGCTGATGGTGTTCTCGAGTACCAAAGCAGCTAGAGGACAGGATAAGGAGCGTGAGACGTCTTCAGGACCCTGGGGATTGGAACGGGCAGCATCTGGACACAGGGGAGCAGAGCCCAGAGGCAGAGGAGGCCAGCAGGACAGTAGGTGATGCGTTCCCGACCGATTGGCCGGCGGGCCGAGGTCAGCTCTGGGCAGGGGCGGCTCTGCCCAGAGGGGCGAGTTTGACTGGGGCCAGTTTCAGGCTCCCTGGTGACTGGAAGTCCCAGCAGTGAAGTGCGGGCGGCGAGGGCAAACGCCGTAGGGAACGCGGAATTGAACTCTTGCAGGGGAGGGACTGTGTGAGAGACTCACCCCGGCAACAGGGAGAGGAGGTTTCGCGGCGCGCGCGGGGCTAGAGACGGAGGAGAAGAGTCCTGCGGGAAACCGGAGCGGGGGACCAGGAAGTGCACCGGCCGGGGCGGCAAGAGGGCCGAAAAATGGAGCTGCTGGGCCGCTGGGGAAACAGCAGCTAGAAGCCCCTGCGAGGGGGGAGGCCCAGCCCAGCGCAACCACACAGGCCCCCAGGCTCCGCGGGAAAATCCAAAAGGCGAGCCGGAGAGCCGGCAAGCAGGGAACTTGTGGCGGGTGACCCGCCATTGCCGGAGACAAAAGCCGCACTGCCTACGCCTGGGAGGGGCTCATCACAGAGGCCGCGTAAAGGACTCTACGGAGATCTGATTGGCTTGGAGGCGGGGTGCTCGCCCCGGAAGGGCGGGACAGTGTAGGCGGACCCCGGACAGTGTTGACTGACAGGCCCGGCCTCCTCCCGGAACTGCAGGGGTGGGGCCAGTCGTCACAGGGACCAGCAAAGTTGCCGGCTGCCTTGCAGAAGTGCTGGGGGCTGTCCTGAGCAGGAAATTCCGCCAGGCTCCAGAACATCGGCAGCCCTAAAACCCAGCCAGGCTGCGGAAGGCCCAGCCTACCTGGGGACGGACACTCAGAATCAGCCCTACTGTGACAATCAGAGGCCCTGCCATGCGCCAAGACCAGCTAGAATATAGACTATAGACTGTAAAGTCCTGACCAAGAAAAAGAGGCAGCATCAGGAAAGGGATTGC
>PVIW01017693.1:0-13398 GCA_004026585.1 Noctilio leporinus
ACAACAACAGTAAAAAAAAAAAACAAAAACCTAAAACCATATCTAACCCTACCACTAACAATAACCCTAATACTAACCCAAACTCTAGGCCTAACCCTAAGGCTAGCCATAACCATAATACTAACTGTATCCCTAATGCTAATGTCAGCCCTAATGCTAACCCTAACTATAATCCTAACTCTAGCCCTAATACTAACCCTAATACTAACCATAATCCAAATGCAGGGTTCTTACCCAAACCTAAAATTAATCCTAATTCTAACTCTAATGCAATCCCTAGCCCTAACCATACCATTAACCCATATCATAGCTCTAACCCTAACTCTAAATCTAATCCTACCTCTAAATTTAATCCTAATGCTATCCCTAAACCCAATCCTAAACTTAACCCTAATCCCTAACTCTAATTCTAAACCTATTCCTCAAACTAACCCTATCAAAACACTAGTCTATATTCTAACACACACTCTAACCCTAACCCTAATCCTAACTCTAACCAAAACCCAACCCTAATTCTAATATAACACTAATCCATATTCTAAACCTAACCTAATCCCAACCCTAACCCAAACTGTAACACTAACCATAACTATAACCCTAAACCTAACCCTAAATATAATTGTAAAGCTAATATAACACTATTACACATTCTAACTAAATGATAAACCAAACCATAAACCTATCCCTTGCCCTAAATCTAACTGTAATTCAAACATTAATGCAATACTAGTTCATATTATAAACCTAGTGCTAACCCTCACTTTAACCCTATTTCTATACAAATATAACACTAGTCCATATTCTAATCCTAACCCTAACCCTAATATAACACAAGTCCATATTCTAACACTAAATCTAACCCTAACTTTCACCCTAACTCTAATATAACTCCATATTCTAAGCCTAACAACCCCTCTAATCATAAACCTAATGCTGACTCTAACCATAACACTGGTCCATATTCTAACCCTAACCCTGAACCTAACCTTAACACTAATATAACACTAGTCAATATTCTATGCCTAAAATCTAACCCTAACCCCCCCATAGACAATCTCCACCTCATTTTCCATGTCTAAGTGCCCTTCATATTAGCTCCTCAACTCAACCTTTCCCTATTTTTCCCATTTTCCTCCCCCGCCCCTTCCATTCATCATCATTCTGTTCCTTTTTATCCATGTCTCTGGTTCCATTCTGCTTATGCTTGTTTTGTTCATTAATTTACTGTATTAACTGAGATTATATGGTATTTATCTTTTGCCACCTGGCTTATTTTACTAAGCATGATACTCTCCAATTCCATCCATGCAATCTCAAGTGGAAGGTAGTTCCTTCTTTCATTCTGCTGCATTGTATTCCATTGCATAAATGTACCACAGTTTTTAATCCATTCATCCAATGATGGATACTTAGCCTGTTTCCAGGACTTGGATATTGTAAATAGTGTTGCTATGAATAGAAGGGTGAATAGGTTCTCCTGAAATAGTGTTTCAGTATTCTTCATGTATAATTATAGCGGTGGAATTGCTGGATCATAAGGTAGTTCTATTTTCAGTTTTTTTAGGAAATTCCACACTGTTTTCCATAGTGGCTGCAGCACTTGCAGCTCCATCAACAATGCATAGGGTTCCCTTTTCTCCAAATTCTAGCCAGCAGGTATTGTTTGTTGATTTGTTGATAATTGCCATTCTGACAGGTGTGAGGTGGTATCTCATCATGGTTTTAGTTTTGCATCTCTCTGATGGCTGTGATGAGCATTCTTTCATATGCCTATGGGCCCTCTGTATGTTCTCCTTCGAAAAGTGTCTGTTTAGGTCCTTTGCCCATTTTTTAATTGGGTTGTCTGTCTCCCTGGTGTTGAGTTGTATAAGTCCTTTACATATTTTGGAGCTCAAATCCTTGTCTGGGGTGTCATTGGAAAATATGTTTTCCCATTCAGTTGGTTTCCTTTTCATATTGCTGATGTTTTCTTTAGCTGAGCATTTCAGTTTGATGGAGTCACATTTATTTATCTGTTCCTTTATTTCCCTTGCCTTTGGAGAAATCGTAAAATATTGCTGTGTAGGATATTTGAGATTTTGCAGACTATATTTTTCTCTAGGAGTTTTATGGTGGCACAGCATATATTTAAGTATTTTATCCATCTTGAGTTTATTCTGGTGTATGGTGTAAGTTGGTGGTCTAGTTTTCTTATTTGCATGTCCCTGTCCAATTCTCCAAACATCAGTTGTTGAACAGGCTATTTGTAATCCATTTTATGTTCCTCACACTTTTGTTGAATATTAGCTGACCATAGAGTATTGGGTTTATTTCTTGGCTCTCTATTGTGTTCCTTTGATCTATATGTCTATTTTTGTGCTAGTAAGGCTGTTTTAATTACAATGGATTTGTAATATAGTTGATATCCAGTATTGTGATTATTCCTACTTCCTACTTATTTCTTAAGATTGCTGTGGATATTCAGGGTCCTTTTTGTATCCATATAATTTTTTAAGCATTTGTTATAGGTCTGTGAATTATGTCATTGGTAATTTATGTCATTGGTATTTTAATAAGGGTTGCATTGAACATAAAAGTATAAATGATTTTGCATAGTATGGACATTTTTAAGATGATAAATTTTCCCATTAATGAACATGGTATATGCTTTCATTTATTTGTATCTTCTTTAATTTCTTCAATGTTCCATAATTTATCTGGAATAGGTCTTTTATCTCCTTGGATAAGTTTATTCCCAGGTACTTTATTTTTCTTGTTACTATAGTATATGATCTTTTTTAAATTTAATTTTACTGATGTTGTATTACAACCATCCCCTTTTTCGTCCCCTCTATGCCTTTTCCCACCCACCCACCCACTCTGCCACAAAGTCAATCCCACTTGTTGTCTATGTCCATGGTTCTTCCATACCAGTTTCTTGACTAAACTGCTCCCCTTCTTGGCTTACTTCTCCCCTCACTCACCTCCCCCAGCTCACTGAAGGTATATTCATTGTATTCATGTTTCTGTCTCTGTTTTGCTTCTTTGTTTTGTTCATTATTATCCTATAATGGGTGAGATCATATGGTATTTGTCTTTCACTACCTGGCTTATTTCACAAAGCATAATACTTTCCAGGTCCATCCATATTATTGCAAAGGGTAGGAGTTCCTTCATTCTTTCTGTTGTGTAATATTCCATTGTGTAAATATAACAAAGTTTTTTATTCAATCATCCACTGATGGGCACTTACGCTATCTCCAGCACTTGGCTATTGTAAATACCATAGGGGTACATAGGTTCTTATGAATTTGTATTTCAGTGTTCTTTGTTCTAGTAGTGGAATTGCTGGTTCAAAAGGCAGTCCATTTTCAGTTTTTAAAGGAATACCATACAATTTTCCATAGTGGCTGAAACAGCCTGCATTCCCACCAACAGTGCACCAGGGTTCCATTTACCCCACATCCTCGCCAACACTTGGTTGATTTATTGATGATGGCCATTCTGACAGGTGTGAGGTGGTATCTTATTGTGGTTTTAATTTGCATCTCCCTGATGGCTAGTGATGTTGAGCATTCTTTCATATGCTTTTGGGCCCTTTGTATGTCTCCCTCAGAGAGCTGTCTTTTCAGGTCTTTGCCCATTTTTAAATTGGGCTTTCTGTCTCTTTGGTGTTGAGTCTCATAAGTTCTTTACGTATTTTGGAGATCAAACCCTTGTCTGAGGTATCATTGGCAAATATATTTTCACATACAGTTGGTTCCCTTTGAATTTTGTTGGTGTTTTCTTTAGCTGAACAGAAACTTTTCAGTTGGATATAGACCCATTTGTTTATTTGTTCTTTTTATTTCCTTTGCCCTTGTTGAAGTAAACATATTTCTACATAGGATATCTAAAATTTTATTGCTTATATTTTTCTCCAGGACCATTATGGTGAAACTGCTTATGTTTAAGTCTTTTATCCATCTTGAGTTTATCCTGATGTATGGTGTAAATTGGTGATCTAGTTTTATTTTTTTGCATGTTGCTGTCCAGTTCTCCCAACACCACTTGTTGAAGAGATTGTTTTTACTCCATTTGATGTTCCTTCCCCCTTTGTTGAATATTTGATGATAGAGTCCGAAGTTTATTTCTGGGCCCTCTATTTTGTTCAATTGATCTATATGTCTATTTTTATGCTAGTACCAGACTGTTCTGATTACAGTAGACTTCTATTATAGTTTGATGTCCAATATTGTGATTCATTCTTTGTCAAGATTGTTGTGGCTATTCATGGGCATTTTGGCTCCATATAAAGTTTGAAGTATTTTTTATATCTCTGTGAAATTTGTCATTGGTAGTTTAATTGGGATTACATTGAATCTATAGATTGCTTTAGGTAGTATGAACATTTTAATGATGTTAATTCTTCACATCCATGAACATGGCATATGCTTCCATTTATTTGTATCTTCCTTAATTTCTTCTTCAATGTTTGTAGTTTTCTGGCTATAGTTTGTTTACCTCCTTGGTTCCTAAGTACCTTATTTTTCTTGTTGCTATGGTAAATGGGATTTTTTTTTCTAGCTTCTATCACTGATGTTTCATTATGAGTATACAAAAATGCTTTTGATTTCCAAATATTGACTTAATATCCAGCTATTTTGCTATGTTTGCTTATTAGGTCAAGTAAGGTTTTGGTGGAGTCTATTGGGTTTTCTATGTACACTATCATGTCATCTGCAAAGAATGACAGTTTTACTTCCTCTTTTCCAATTGGGATACCTTTGATTCTTTTTTTATTCTCTGATAGCTATGGCTAGAACGTCTAAGACAATGTTGAACAGAAGTGGAGAAAATAGACAGCCTTGTCTTGGTCCTGATCTTAGGGGGAAAGCTTTTAGTTTTTGCCCATTGAGTATAATGTTGGCTTCAACTTTCTCATATGTGGCCTTTATGATGTTGGGGTATGCTCCCTCTATTCCCACTTTGATGAGTGTTGTGTTTTTTTTTTTTTTTATCATAAATGGTTACTGTACATTATTAAATGTTTTTTCAGCATCTATTGATATGATCCTATGGTTTTTGTCTTTCATTTTGTTGATGTGGTGTATTACATTTATTGCTTTGTGAATGTAGTACCATCTTTGCATCCCTGGGAGGAAACCGACTTGATTGTGGTGTATGATCTTCTAATGTATTGCTGGATCTGGTTGGTCAATATTTTGTTAATAATCTTAGCATCTATGTTCATCAGAGATATTGGCCTATAGTTTTCTTTCTTAGTTGTATTTTGACCTGGTTTTGAGATTAGAATAAGATTAGCCTCATAGAACGAGTTTGGGAATTTTCCCTTTTCTTGGATTTTTTGGAATAGGTTGAGAAGGATAGGAGTTAGTTCTTCTTTAAAAGTTTTGTAGAATTCGCCTGTGTAGCCAATCTGGTCTGGGGCTCTTGTGCTTTAGGAGATTTTTGACTATTTATTCAATTTCACTAGTTGTTATTGGTCTATTGAGGCTTTCTGTTTCTTCTGGATTTGGTTTTGGTAGATTATACATTCCCAGAAATGTGTCCATTTCACCCAGGTTGTCATATTTCTTGTCATATAATTGTTTGTAGTAATTTCTTACAATCCTTTGTATTTCTGAAGTATCAGTTGTGATTTCTCCTCTGTCAGTTCTGATTCTGTTTATTTAAGTCCTCTCTTTTTCTTGAGTCTGATTAAAGACTTGTAAATTTTGTTTATTTGTTCAAAGGACCAGCTCTTGGACTTATTGATTCTCCAGATTATAGTTTTAGTGTCTAAGTTATTTAATTCTGCTCTGATCTTGATTATTTTCTTCCTTCTACTTGCTCTGGTCTTTGTTTGTTGTTGCTCCTCTAGTTCTTGCAGTTTTATGGTTAACTTGTTTGTATAAGCTACTTCTATCCTTTTTAGGTAGTCCTGTATATCTATGAATTTCCCTCTGAGGACTGCCTTTGCTGTGTCCTATAGGTTTTGGGCTGTTGTGTGTTCATTGTCATTTGTTTCCAGAAACTTTTTTATTTCATCTTTGATCTCATTATGTGTCCATTCATTACTTAAAAGCATGATATTCAGTTTCCATAAGGTTGAGTATTTTGTTTTTTTGTCCTTGAGGTTGGTTTCTAGTCTCAAGCCATTGTGATCTGAGAAGATGGTTGGTATGATTTCAATTTTCCTGTATTTGTGGAGGCTTGTCTTTTGATCTACCATGTGTTCTATCTTTGTGAATGTTCCATGTGCACTTGAAAAGAATGTGTATTTTGTTTCCTTGGGCTGAAAAGTTCTGTATATGTCAGTTAGGTACATTTTCTCTATAGTGTTGTTCAATGCCACAATATCTGGCATTTTTTGGTTTGTTTATTTGTTTGTTTGTTTGGAAGGTCTGTCCATTGATGATAATGAGGTACTAAAATTCTCTCCAATTAATGTGTTGCTGTGTATATCTTTCTTGAAGTCCTCCAAGATTTTCCTTATATATTTGGGAGATCCTATTTTGGGTGTATATATGTTTACCAGTTTTTTATCTTCTTGATGGATTGTTCCCTTAAGTATTATGAAATGTTCTTTGTCTTTTTATAGCTTTCATCATAAAATCAATTTTATCTTAAATAAGTATTGCTACTCCAGCCTATTTTCATATCTATTTGCTTGATATATATTTTTCTATCTCTTCACTTTCAATCTTTGTCAATCTTTTGTTCTGAGGTTGGTCTCTTGAAGACAGCATATATGTGAGTGATGTATTCCTATCTATTTAGCTACCCTATGTCTTTTGATTGGTGTATTTAATCCATTTACATTTAAGATTATTATTGATTGATATTTATTACCATTTTCCCACTTTGTACACCTGTGTTCTTCTCTGTCTCTCTCTTTTTTCATTTTTAAAAAGCAGACCCTTTAGAATTTTTTACCATGCTGTTTTGGTGGAGATGTATTCTTTTAGTTTTCTTTTGTCTGGGAAATTCTTTATTTTCCTTCCATTTTGAATGAAAGCCTTGCTGGGTAGAGTATTCTTGGTTGCAGGCCTTTGTTTCCCATTACTTGCAATATTTTTTGCCATTCCCTTTATGGGTTGTATTGTTTTTGTTGAATAATCATTTGGTAGCCTTCTGGGAGGCCCAAAAGGCTACCAAATAATATTATTGTCTGTTGCTAATATATTATTGGCTGTTTCTCTTATGATGTTTTTGGAATTCTCTCTTTATCTTTGACATTTGCCTGAGGTGTGGGCAATGAGACAGCACCAGAATTCCCACACATGCTTCCCCACTTCTCTCCTCCACAAGCTCTCCCCATACATCTCCAATCCTCTCTGACCTCTCTCTGCTGGAGCCCAGAGTAGGTGGGTGCCAATGTATTTTCACTGTAGTCATCCTAGTTGTTCTCTGTCTCCAGTGCTCTCTTAGGCTAGCAAACTCCATAGCTTTTCACACTTCTCAGCTCTATGCTACTCTGCTTTCTGTAATGCTGCTGCAGGCTAGGACACCCAGCTGAAGGACCTGAACCCCTCTTCTCAGGTGGAGCCCCAGGCTTTCTCCCTTTGCCTGCTGCCTCTGCTGGGGGCCCAGCCAGTCCTCTCGCATTTCTGAGATTCCTACAAGTCATGTTGTGATGAAGTGTCCCTTTCTGTTCTGTCCATGGTTATAAGGCTTCTTTCCAGCTGGTGTTCTGTTGGTAATTCCAGCTGACTTTTTCTCCAAAAAGTAATTCCATATGCCACCTGGTATGAGACTGGTGTAGCTCCACTTACTGCTTCCCCATCTTGCTGGAACTGGATCCTGTTTCCTTATCCATTCAGCTAGCCTATGTCTTTTTATTTTAAAGATTTTATTTATTATATTTAGAGAGAGGGGGAGGGAAAGAGGTAGAGAAATATCAATGTGTGGTTGCCTTTCACCTGCCTCCAGCCACAGACCTGGCTGGAGACTTGGCTTGCAACCTTGTTATGTGCTCTGGCTGGGGAATCGAACCAGTGACCTTTGAGTTTGCAGGTGGGCACCTTATCCACTGTGCCACCAGCCAGGGCCTAGCCTGTGTCTTTTGATTGGAGCATTTAATCCATTCACATTTTATGTTAATATTAATAGGTGGTTCATTCCATTTTGCCCCCTCTCCTATTTTCTTATAGCAGTTCTTTTAATACGTTTTTGCAATTCTGATTTTGTGGAAATACATATTTGTAGCTTTATTTTCTCTCGGAAACTTCATATTTCACCTTCCATTTTGAATGAGACCCTTGCTTGCTGGAGTAGACTTGGTTGTAGGCCTTTGCTTTTTATTGCTTGGAATTGTTTTTGCCATTCTCTTCTGCCTTCTAATTTCTGTTGAGAAATTAGCTGATAACCTCATTGGAGCTCCTTTGTATGTTATTAGATGCTGCTCTCTTGCTGATTTAAGGATTTTTCTCTTTCTCTTTAAATGTTGTCATTTTAATTATGATGTGTCTTGGTGTTAGCCTCTTTGGGTCCATCTTTGTTGGGATCCTCTGTTCTTTCTGGGCTTTCATAGTTTTTTTTTTTTTTTTCTTTCTTTCTTTCTTTTTTTTTTCTATCACACTGTTCAGGAAGTTTTTTAAAATTAACTTTTCAAACAGGTTTTCTATTACTTTCTCCTCATCTTCTCTTTTGGGATCCCTATGAAATGGATATTATTACTTTTTATGCTGTCTGGCAGTTCTATTAATACATATTGATTGTTTTTCACTCTTTTTTTCTTTTTCTTTTTTTTTGCACTATGTATTTTTTATCTTCAATTTAACTTATGTTGATCACCTGCTTTTGATTTTTTTCAACTATCTTCTTCAATTCAGATATTGTATTCTTCATTTCCCCCTGGATCTTATTGATAGTTCCTATGTCCTTTTTGATGCTGGTATAATTCTCAATAAGTTCCTGGTAGTTTATCTGGAATTCTTTTTAGTTCTCCTGGAGTTTGTTGTCATTTTCTTAGAGCTTGTAGGACTTATTGAGCTACCTTATAACCATTGTTTTTAATTTGACATCTGATAGTTTGTTTTCCTCTGTTTCATTTAGCAGTCTATCTGCATACTTCTCCTTTCCTTTCAATGACAAATTGTTTCTTTTGTCCCCATACTTGGTGTCTCTTGCTTGTTTCTATTTAGATTAATATGCTTTGATTCTCTGCCTTTGTGGAGTGACCTTCTGTGTTAGGAGACCTGTGGGATTCAGTGGTACAGTCTCCTGGACTTACTGAACTTGCTGCTCTTGATATGACCATAATGCCATTTATTTAGAAGGTTTTTTGTTGGACCTTCTCTCTGGCTGTCTGATTGAGAGTCACCACTTCCACCACATATCATATACTCTTATTGATCTGCTACTAAAATAGAGCTACCAATCCAGGAAAAATACCCACACCTTCAAAGATATCCTCCACCCCCAATAACATTTTACACTGCTAATGAATCTGGCAAAATACCCAGCCTTCAAAGATAATTCCCATCCTTAACACTTTTTCAGCTGAAAATGAGCCAGTATTAATAAGGATGTTAAAAAAAAGACTATATAAGATAGGATGAATAAATGACTTGACTTACTGAATTATAAATGATTTTTGAGAGGTGAGAGGGAGGAACGATAATAGCAAGAAGTTGCAAGATGATAAGAGAAAGCAAAATTCACATTTTATATAGGAATGGGGGGAAGAATCAGAAAGAATTAAGAGAGGGCAAGTGTATAGTATTAAGCCTAAACAGATTATATATATAAACACACATACATAAAAATGAAGTTAAATTAGGAAAAAATGAACCAAATTAGTGAGTAAGTTTCACCATAGCACTTTCAGCAATGTATGAGCTATCATTACTATAGTTAGGATGGGAGTGCAAGGTATAAAGGAGAGAAAGAGAAGATTAAGAGATGTGTGGAGGAAAAGGTAGTGATTTTGAGGTGATATAGAGAGGAGGAATACTAGGAGTTAGGAGTTGGGTCCAGGTTACAACAGCAAAAAACTCAAATTGGAAATGAAATAAGAAAAAGGCTAAAGGAAAATATAAGTTGAGTAGGAGATGGGGATGCTAATATTTGATATTTGAAATACCAGAATAGTGAAGATCTGTAAGTTTTTAAGGACACCACAGATATGTCCCTATTCCCATTCAATTGGCACTGATCAGTCAAGGTGGATAAAGGAGATGTGTATTTTATGAACAAAAATATATGGTGACTAATGATAAAATGGTTTGAAAGTTTAGAGAGGGGAGAAATAATTAAGGTGGGATTGGAAATGAGTTGTGGCAGGAGGGAAATTGAATTTAAAAGAAAAGTACGAAGAGAAAATCAGGTGGTAAAATGCAGTGAGAGGAGGGAGGTGTAAAATATGGGATATGAGATACACTATCATATAGATGCTAGTTACTTAAAATGCACTAATTGTGAAGACAAGAGATGAATGTTAAAAAGGATATGGTGGAAACTAATAATTCATGTAAAAGACCACAATGTAATTAATTTCTGTAGTATCTGGGTTTTCTCCCCTCTTTTCACTTACTGGCTTTGCCCCTAGTGATGCCAGATCATTCCCTAGTCTGGGACTAACCAGGCAGTTGACAATTAGCAAACTATATTACTGAATGTTTCAATAGTTTTTGAGAAAATATAAAAATATTAATGCAGTAATTGAACTATAGTTAAAAAAATATGTTCTAAGCAATAACATGTTGTCTAATGAGTTTGCTAAAAGAACCTTTTGAAGCCCTGGCTGGTGGCTAAGTTGATAGGCACAGGCCTGAGAAACCCAAAGGTCACTGGTTTAATTCCCAGTCAGGGCATATGATCAGGTTGCAAGCAAGTTCTCCAGCCAGGTCCATAGCTGGAGGCAGGTGAAAGGCAACCATACATTGATGTTTCTCTTTCTTTCTTCCTCTCTTCCTGTCCTTCTTTCTAAAAATAATGAATGAAATTTTTTAAAAAGAATCTTTTGATAATTCTTACTTTAATTTGTGGCTATCAAGACACTAATCCCATGATATACTTTGACCACCCAGAGAGAAAAGAGAAAGCCATACACTTGTCATTTCTATTATATTACCATTGTACAACGATTCATAACATGACTCAGCATTGTGCACTATGGCATTAGATATAATGGAGGGCCTCTGGAGGCAAACATTCTGGTCTCTAACTTCAATTCTATTACAACATATAGTGAGACCCTTGGTAAGTCATTTCACATATTTATGCTTGAGTTTCTGTGTGTGTGTGTGTGTGTGTGTGTGTGTGTGTATTTAGAAACCAAGGAAATATTTTGATGAGTGAATCAAACTGAAGTATAAGAAAAATATATTCCATTGAGATATATACACTTGTTTATACTTCCTAAAAGCCAGGCCGAAAAATTGGCTAATCCTCTTTTAGATTAATTTAGAGATTTGCAGATAGTAATAAAATTGGAAGATATAGAAGTTACAAAATATTTATCTTCATATTTACTGGTCAATAGGGGAGTGGAATTTGACTTGTTTTTAATTTTTAAAATTTTATGGTTATTGTATTACATCCATCCTATTTTTGGTCCCCTCTGGCCCCCTCCCCACCCACACATTCCCCCCAAAGTCAATCCAACCTGTTGTCCATGTCCATGGTTCCTTTATACTAGGTTCTTGTATAAGCTGCTCCCCTTCCTTGCCTCTGCTTCCTCCCTCCCCCCCGAGTCCCTTCACCCCTGTCCACTTAAGGGCTATTCACTGTATTCATATATTTGGTTCGGTTTTGCTTGTTGTTAGTTTTCTTCATTATTGCTCTGTAATGGGTGAGACCATGTGATATTTGTCCTTCACTGACTGGCTTATTTCACTAAGCATAATACTCTCCAGTTCCATCCATGTTGTTGCAAAAGGTAGGACTTGCTTCTTTCTTTCTATTGTGTAGTATTCCATTGTGTAAATGTACCAAAGTTTTTTGATCCAATCATCCACTGATGGGCATTTAGGATGTTTCCAGCACTTAGATATTGGAAACAGTGCTACTATGAACATAGGGGTACAAAGGTTTTTCTGAATTGATGTTTCAGGGTACTTTGGGTATATTTCTAGAAGTGGAATTGCTTGATTGAAAGGGAGTTCCATTTTTAGTTTTTTAAGGAAACCCCATACTGTTTTCCACAGTGGCTGCACCAGCCTGAATTTCCACCAACAGTGTATGAGGGTTCCCTTTGCCCCACATCCTTGCCAACATTTGTTGTTTGTTGATTTGCTGATGATTGCCATTCTGACAGGTGTGAGGTGGTATCTTATTGTGGATTTAATTTGCATCTCTCTGATGACTAGTGATGTTGAGCATTCTTTCATATGCCTCTGGGTCCTTTGTATATCTAACTCAGTGAATTGTCTGTTCAGGACCTTTGCCCATTTTTTGATTGGGCTGTCTGTCCCTCTGGTGTTGAGTTGCATTAGTTCTTTATATACTTTGGAGATCAGACCCTTGTCTGAGGTATCATTGGCAATTGTATTTTCCGATACAGTTGGTTCCCTTTGAATTTTACTGATGTTTTCGTTACCTAAACAGAAACTTTTCAATTTAATATAGTCC
The DNA here is from genome assembly GCA_004026585.1 of Noctilio leporinus. Taxonomy (NCBI): domain Eukaryota; kingdom Metazoa; phylum Chordata; class Mammalia; order Chiroptera; family Noctilionidae; genus Noctilio; species Noctilio leporinus. The sequence goes on from PVIW01017693.1 coordinate 12,538, forward strand.
AATTTGTTGATTCGTTCTTTTATTTCCTTTGCCCTTGGTGAAGTATCAGTAAACATATTTCTGTGTAGGATATCCAAAAGTTTACTGCCTATATTTTTCTCCAGAACATTTATGGTGGCACTGCATATGTTTAAATCCTTTACCTATTTTGAGTTTATTCTGGTGTATGGTGTAAGTTGGTGGTCTAGTTTTCTCTTTTTGCATGTTGCTGTCCAGTTCTCCCAACACCATTTGTTGAAGAGATTGTTTTTACTCCATTTGATGTTCCTTCCCCCTTTGTCAAATATTAGTTGACCATAAAGTCCTGGGTAAGTTTCTGGGTTCTATATTCTGTTCCATTGATCTATATGTCTATTCTTATGCCAGTACCAGGCTGTTTTGATGACAGTAGCCTTGTAGTATTGTTTGAAGTCCAGTATTGTGATTCCTCCTACCTTGTTCTTCTTTTCAAGATTGCTGTAGCTATTCATGGGCGTTTTTGGCTCCATATAAATTTTTGAAGTATATTTTTTATTTCTGTGAAGTTTGTCATTGGTATTTTAATTGGGATTGCATTGAATATGTAGATTGCTTTGGGTAGTATGGACATTTTAATGATGTTAATTCTTCCCATCCATGAACATGGTATAAGCTTCCATTTATTTGTATCTTCCTTGCTTTCATTCTTCATTGTTCTGTAGTTTTCTGCGTACAGGTCTTTTACCTCCTTGGTTAAGTTGATTCCTAGGTACTTTATTTTTCTTGTTGCTATGGTAAATGGGATTTGTTTTTTTGCTTCTATTTCTGTTGTTTCATTATTGGTATACAAAAATGCTTTTGATTTCTGGATATTGATTTTATACCCAGCTATTTTGCTACATT
>PVIW01017694.1:0-13397 GCA_004026585.1 Noctilio leporinus
TGGCTTCCCAGCTCAGCTCTTGCAACTTTGACATTGGGAGGGTACCCTTACCTAGCCAGACCTCCAAGCTGCCCACATGGGAATGTATGTGTGGGGGTGGTGGTGGTGGTCGTGGTGGTGGTGAGGGGTGGGTGGGTGGGAGAAAAGCACTGGCTCACTGAGCAAACCCATGAATTTTGATCCTGAAAATAGGCATCCTGAATTCCTCAGGTCTCAGATTGGGAGCTCATCCCGCACCACATGAACTCAGCGTAAGCTGACCCACATACTACTCAGTGTCCTTTTCCTTAGGGAGGTCTCCTAGACACTTACCCAGCAAAATGGGCAGAGGCCTTTTTTTTTTTTTTTTTTTTAATAGGGAAGAGAACACAGTGCTGGCCTTTAAATTCCCTTAGCTTCTTTTCTCTACTGAGTTGAAGGCATTGTTGACTCCTAGGCTTTTACCAATCAAGTAACCTCAGAGGCTACCTTGCTACTCACCCCTTGTTATACAGAAATTCTGAAAAGGAAAAGTATTTGGTCAAATTCTCAACCACAGCTAAAGCCTCCTATCTTGTAGTCCAGTGCTCTTTCTAAGGCATTTCTATGCTGCAGTTCTGGCAGAAACTCCAGTGGGAGAGCCAGCAAAATGGGCATCATAGTCCAGAGAATGCGGATTTGAAGCCTCCAAGGCCAAACTCTGGAATGAACTTTGTGACTTTAACTTCAGTTGTGCTCTCTGTAAAATGGGGCTAGGACCACCTGCTGCCAGCGTTGTTAGGAGAATTAAATGAAGATGAAGCATTTGAACATGCTTAGCCAACTGACTAGTACAAAATAGGCATTAACAAAATACCAAAGAAAAAAGAAGTGAGAACCCAGCAGCACCCCAACAATACAAGCCTATTTCTGCAGGCATGGACCTTAGGCCCATCCTGGAGAAGCCCAAAGCCAGTGTACTGAGTAGGGGCCCCTCCTTCTTCACCCTACAGTTAACCTCCCAGCGCACCAATGTAGGTCTCAGCATGATCACCCAGAGCACCTTCTCACCTCCCTCCTTGGGCACAGAACCCAAAGGTCCAAGGGAGTCACTCCTGAACACTAAAGGGATATAACTGCCTGGCGGAAACATTCCGAGGGAAATGTCTGTCACAGAAGCCGCAGCTCCCTATACCTGGGGCTTGCCTGGGGTACTGGGCATCCCCTTCGGGTCTGGGGCGCTGGTAGGCGCTGCTGCCCCGCTCCAATGGCTGAGCAGAACTAACGGAGGTGTGGCACAGGGGTGGGAGTGAGCCCGAGCACACTCAGGAAGGGAAGGCAATGACAGCTCTCCGCAGCCAGGCCAGGCCCCGGTCAGCTCGTCGGCTCTTTGCTTTGCCTGTGCCTAGCTCCACACTGCCGCTGGCTCCGCTAGCCCCAGGCTCCTCACCTGCAGGCGGTACCGCGGGCAGCGCCTCTTTCCCTCCCCTCCGCTGGGACGCATCGGCTCAAGGCGCGCACGCCACCGAAAGCTCCGGTGCACGGCTCCTTGCCCACCCGGCCACAGAGCCTACCTCGCTCGCAAGCAGGCATGCACGCCCCTCGGTGCCTGTCACCTCTGCCTCCGAGGCGGCTCGCACAGCCCCGACTCACCCTGCACAGTGCCGCGGGCAGGTGAGCAGGGCGGCAGGTTACTTCCAGCAAAACGGGGTTTCTGGGTGAGCCGAGGTGCCCTACCTTTCTCCCCGGGGTCAGGCTCCGGTTCCGGCTCCCGCTCCCGCTCCCGCTTCCTCCCCTCTCGGTGCTTCTTGCCTCGGCCTTGGCCTTGGCTCCTCTTCCTGGGCTCGGACATTCTGTCTGGGGCCCAGAGATGGGATCGACGGTGGGACAGACGTGAGGTGCTCGAAGGCAAGAACGGCCTTTGCTCCGCTCGCTGCCGCCACGCTGCGCCCCCCGCCGCCTGCAGCCCTAGTGCCCGGCGCGCGCCCGTCTTATAGGCGGTCACACCCTCCGGGGGAGGGGAGCAGCGAGCCTTAACTCTTCCCCTCCCACCGGGCGCCTGCTGCCCTCCTCCCCCCTCCCCACCCGCTCAAGCTGCGCAGCGGGAAAGGGGCGGGAGAGGTGCGGGCGCCTGCTCCGAGCCACAGGCTCCCTCCCTGGGCTCACCGAGCGAGGGAGCCAGCAAGCCAGGACTGGCGCCGCAGCAGTGCCACAGACCTCCTCTCCGGAGAGGGACTGAAGCTGGGCTGGGGGCCTGAGCCACGATGGGGTGGGTGGGGGGGAGTAGAGATCCCGCAGCGAGGGCCAGGCCAAGGACAGCATGGGGGTGGGGAAACAGCAAGAGGAAGGCCCAAAAAGGGACCAAAATGAAGCCCACTGGACAGCCCAGCGGGGTAGGAAGCTGCCTCCACCGCCTGGTGCCACCCCAACTTTACAAGCAGTTTGCTTGTACCTCCTCAACCTTGACAGTCTGACCTCAACCCTAGGGGGTACCACCATCTGGGGGAATACCTTTTATGCAGCTACCATTTGTGCTTGGTTGCAGGGGTCTGTGGCCCAGGAGCCTTTCCCAGCCAAGGGAGTTGGGGCGGGGGGGGGGGGGGTGCTGCAGCCTGAGGGAAGCCTGGGTACCCCAGGTGGCTTGTAGCCCCACTCCCACACACACTCTGACAGCCTAGGCTGCCAACAACAGCTGGCTTCTCTCTTCAAGGCCTGTAGAGGTGAATTCAGACGCTCACACCCCACCCCCTGAACAATACTTCCCACAAACCACTGGACAAGGGCTGCCAAAAAGGACAGTGTCCTGCCTCCTGCTTGGGTGTGGTGCTGAAAGGGTTACTTAGCAAATGCTCTCCCTCTTCTGGCTCCCAGAAGCCTGAGCCTGCGGTTTGCCTGCCTCTCTCTGCCTGAGGTGTCCCCTTACAGCCATCCCAATTGGAATCCCAGTCAAAGATCATCTCAGCCAGTCCTCCGCTTCCTCAAGAGAGGGTCCCAAGGCCTCTCTGGACAGTGTCCTCCTCCTTAGGAGAGCCTGGAGCAGGCTGGGACCCTGGGTCAAGGCCAAGTACTCTAGGGCTCTGGGACTACCTGGGGGCCTGACCAGACCTTGAGGCCAAATGTGGGGGTGGACACAGAAAGACAGAAGTTGGAGGCAATGTCCATGCGACAACTGATCTCTGGGACTCTTGGGGCCTCAAGCCTGTCCCATCAGGGGCCTGCTCCAGGGAGACCAAGTGTAAGAGAGAGATCTCCTCTCCCATATCCCAACTGAGGTGTAGTGAATACTCACCTCCATTCATGTGTATCACTCCCTGTGAGGTACACAGTGAGGGGTCCTGGGCGGAGCCCAAGCCCAGGTCTTACTTTTGCTCTGCCACCTCCCCATTTAGCTTCCAAAATGGCCTTCATATCCACTTCTCCCCAGCCATCCAAACCCTGCCTCAGTTCACATCCTCCTCCAGCCCCCAGACTCTAACTTCCTCAAGGTCATCAGAATGAGCTTTCCAAAATGTAAACCAGATCACTTCGCTCACTATTACTCATGGGTCAAACCTCAGCTCCTTATTGGAGTCCAAAGCCCTTTTCTACTGGGCCCAGGTTCATGGCCTTCTAGTCTCCAGACCTATGCCTCAGCTACATTTACCTACAAGCCACACACATTATACTGTTTCCTCTCCATGTCTTTGTGCATACTCTCTCTGCTCAGAATGGTCTTCCCCCTTCTTGGCCTGGCCAGCCTGTTTGTCCATCCATTCATCAACTATGTAGTAAGGCACAGTGCTATGTGCTAGGCAGGGATTGGTTGGAGTGGGAGGGACGTGGGCCTACTTACATGAAGGTTCCGGTCTTTGTGGGGATGGACAAACAACTAATCACCTAAACAACGAATTAATGAAAATTTGTGTTCAATATTAAAGAGACATATTAATTCAGTAAACATTTCCCTAGGTTGATACAGTAAACAACTTGTCACAGAAGGCTTTACCTAGAAAATGCTTAAATGAACAGGAGTTAGCTGGACCAGGGGAGCTGGGGAAACACATTCTTGAGAGAAGCAAAGGCACATCCAAGGGCTGTGGGGCAGAAAAGAGCTTTTGTGCCTTTGTGAAACCCAAAAATGCTCACTGTATGGAGGGGTGTGTTTCTGAGTGCTGGGTGGGTGTGCGTGAGAGAGAGAAAGAGAGTAGGTGTATCTGTGTGTAAGGTATATGTGTATGTACATGGGGTGTGCATGTGGATGTGGGGTGGCACACCTGTGTACAAGGAGCCTAGAGAGGAGGCGAGTGGTGGTCAGTTCAAACAAAACATTGTAGGCCAAGTGTAGACATTGGGGTTTATCCTAAGAGCGATGCCCTACTACTAAAAGCTTTAAAGTAAGGTCTGTAAGGGGTAGGAGAGAGCAATGATTCTATCTTCTGTTTCCTTACCACTTTCTTGTGTCTCTATAAGAACCCATTATTTTGTATTGTTTTTCAGAGTCAGACCCCTTCTAGGGCTGAGAGCCCAGCATCTGACAGGTGCTAGGTGGTCAGTACTTCCCTGAGGGAAAGAAGAGTGAGTGATGGCAATCCTGCTAGAGAAGAATGGCCCAGGGCAGCAGCAAGACAAACTGGCTCCAAATGGAAGCCTGCAGCCTAGCTGAATATAGTGTCTCCTGAGTAGAGTTCTCCTGGAGTCCAAGACTGCTAAGGGCTTGTATCAATGCAGGATACAGGTCAGAAACACTAAGGGTACTCGCAGGGAGCATGGGGCATGCTCCATGGGTGGGGGCACACCGCAGTGCTGAGGGAGGTAGGGTTTAAGAAGGTCTTTAAGGACAGGGAGGATTTCAAAGGGAGGGGGGAAGTGGGTGAGGGGTGCTAAGGGGTGAGATATGGCAAAGACCCAGGGGAAGAATTGCCTGGGCACTTACTGAGGAGACAGGGGGCACCCCAGGTTTATGTCAGGAAACTCAGGGAGCAACTAGTAATTAATATGGTAAACACCTGCTGGGCACTTAGTAGAGCTAACACTGCTAAGAACCTTATATGTGTTATCTTTTGTTATTCCCACAACACCCCTGCAGGTAGGTTCAATGGTTGTCTCAGTGCTAGAGTAAAGCGAACAAAACCAGGAATAAAGAAATGACTTCTTCCAAGTCACAGAGTGAGGACTCACATGTTCTTTACCATCACCTTGCACTGCTCTTGCACTGGCCAAAGGTACACTTGGAGTGCCAGGCTGAGGCTTTGGGACTTTATTTAACAAATAAGGGGAATTTACTGATGATTTTTTTTTGAGGAAGGAAGTGACACATGCATTATAAAAATTAATCTGACTGGCATGTGTAGGATGGACGGAAAGGGGAAGAGAGTGGAGGCTAGTGAACCATTTAAGCAGGTCAACCCTCAACTATTTCTTTAGAGTTGACTATGTGCCAGAACCCGAACATTTTGAGGGTTAGGTAAGGAAGGCCTGAACCAGAGAGTCAAGGCAGTGAAAATGGTAGTAAGAGTAGCTAACCTTATATTGTCAATATATAATTCTTTACAACACTATTATCTTCATTTTGAGGGAACTGAGACGTAGAAAGGTGAAGTTATTTTTATTTGCCTAAGCCAACAACTAGGAAGTGGCAGAGCAGGGTTAGGTATTTATGCAGTTGGGGACTCACAGCCAGATTCTCAAGCACAGCTCCGTGATGTTGCTCAAGAAGATGTGGAAAAGAGACAGAGCAGGGAAAGGGCCTCTTCAAGGCCGGTCATGGGCCTCAGGACCTGCACAGTCCCTGCAGCTCTGTGACCAATGCTCAGTGCCTAGGTCACGGGCAGATGGAGACAGCCACATGGCATCAGGACGTGTGTCGGCAGGGTCCCCGCTGCCCTGAACTCCCAGTGCCTGCAGCAAAGGCTCCTGGGGGAAGGACAGCAGGCACTTGGAGCATCCCCAACCCAGACCAGGTTCCTGCCAGGAGCCTGGCCTATTGCCATGGGGACTCCTTCCTCTTACCACAGTTGTGTAATGCCCTGTACAATCTCCTGGGAGTGAAGAGCCGAACCTGGGGACATGCCCAGAGACCACATGACCCAGAGGAGAAGCCTCTCCTCAACCCTGGTTTCACAACGGGACACTAATAGTAACATAACAAGTTAATTCAATTCCTTTATGGAGCAAAAACACAATGTTTAACTGGCTAACACACTTCTCTTTTCCTTTTTAACACTTCCGCCTCCACTTTGAGGTTGTGCCATGGGCAAACTTTGAAGTTTAGGAAAGTTTAGACTTGTTTGAGTCACGTGCAAAAATGCCTTTGAATGAAAAGGGGGTTAAATCACCCCATACTAGCCCTTTCCCCACCGGAGGCTTTGGGGCTCCAAGAGGCTTGCCTGTAAAATTCTTCTGAAAAGAGGTCTTGGGGACCAAGCCCCTTTCTTTTGGACTCAGGCCCTGGTGGAAATCCTCCTGGTGAGTATCAGCGACCTCAGGCTAGGGAGAGCCTGCAGCGGTTAGTACTGCCTCAGCATCAGAGAGGTGGACCTGAACCATCCCTCCTTGGAGAAGACAGGCGACACTTACCCTCAGCCACCCCCATTTGAGTGCCTCCAAGTCATGAGGTTCCTCTACCTCACTCTCCACCTAGGAAGGCTGTCAGAGGAGGAAATAGATCAAGATGCCACTCCTAGCAGGACCGAAGAAATTCCCCATCACCCTGGAAGATTATACAAGGCCTACGAAGCCCTATTATCCCTGTGACTCCAGGATGCACATGGGGTTCTGGCTAGAGCCAGGTATGCCCTGAGGAGAAGAGCTCATGGGGGGCTCGTCCTTGCCCACCAGGCCCAGAGAGCACCTCTCCCCGAAGCTTGAGCATCCCTGTAAGCCAGAGTTCTTCTCTCTCACCCAAGTTCCCCGCTCCTCAGACAGCCAGCAGGAAACTGGGCAGCCCAAAGAAGGGGGCTGTTTGGTGCAGACCAGAAGGACTCGGTTAGATGCTTCAACACCTGGGCTTGAGCCCAGTTTGACCCCTGAGATTAGGTTAATCTGAGCAGATCCCTTTCCACACTGCGAGCTCAGGCTACAAACTGGAATCCCCCTGCTCACTGAGGTTGAGTGTATGGGTGGAGCAGGTAAGCATGATTTTGAGAGGAATAGCCACACACAGACCTGTAAGTCCTGGTTATTCCTCTCAAAATGGTGCCTTCCTGCTTCACACATACACTGAGCCCCGGTGCAGTAACTTGCCTGAGCCCTCGAGCCGCAGAGACTGACATTGGTTGCCCACCCCCCGTTTCCAAAGCAGCCCTCCATTCATTTCTGATTTTCCAGAACTGAGGACAGTGCTACGATGCTGGACCACACCGCTCTTCCATGTCCTTTGGACCCCCATCCCCTTTCCTTTTGCTCCCTTGGAACAAAGGTCAGCTGTCTCAGAGCCTGAGCTGGGTCCTGGCTATGGGGGTTGCCATGGGTGGGTGCCTCTGCCTCATTCCCACCATTAGAAGGCTTCTCCTGCCTTAGCCCATCCAATCCCAAACCCAGAAGGGAGTTCATGCTCCCTGCTCAGGAGTTTAGTCTCTTCTTTTCACTTCGGACCCCCTTGGGGGCAGGAAGACAGTGGAAGAGAAGGGACAGCCCATCACAGGAGGAGCTCCAAGACAAGCTGGGAGGGACCAGAAGAGACAGCATTGGCCAAAGAGAGGGTGGGGAGCCTTCCCTGGCTCCAGGGGCCGGGAGAAGAAAGCAGAGGCAGCAATGGGAGAGCAAATGAGGGGAGAGGTGAGGCTACAGGCAAGCCCAGGCAGAGCTGGAGGCAGGATGGGGAGAGGAAGTGAGAAACTAGAGCAGCCCAGTGAGTAGGGAGGGGCAGCAGGAGTGTGAGATGACAAAGGAGGGAAAAAGAACAGAGGTCGTAGGGAGGGAGGCCAGCAATGGCTTCGGGGGACCTGGGCTGGGTACCCTTAGACAGGTTCCTTTCCCTCTCTGGAAAATGAGGCTGAGCTTGACAGGTCTAGCCCTCTGAGGAGCTGAAGCATCCAAAGCTCTCCAGCAGGAAAGCAGAGGGCTGGGAGGAGTGGCCCCCAGTTCCATAGGTGGGGACTAGATGTAATTGGCCTTCCTCCCAGCCTGACATTCTCCCTCAGCCCTTTCCTTCTGTGGCCTCTTGGCCTGGTAGAAGCCCCCAGTTGTTGTCTGCGAGCCCCTCTGTCAGAGGGGGTGCAGGTAACCAGGGGCTAGCAGAAAGCCTGAGGCATGCATGTGTATCAGGTGAGTAAGCCTGGATACCTGCTGCCAGCCTCTTCAAGGGCCTAGCCTTGGGGTAAATTGTTCTATCTGCAAGGAGACAGCTAAGAGACGCCAGCACTTTATCTTCTGTGACCCAGAGCCACAGTTCTCCCTGGGGTGAGAGGTGGGAGCCTATTCACCCTTCCCAGAGTTGGGGGTGATTCAGTCCTTCTGCCTGCCTTCCTCTTCGGGCTAACTGCATAATTACACAGCAATAATGCTAACTGGCACTTATATACCAAGTCCTGTGTAAGTACATAATTTATTTATATAATGACATAATGGTTTCTTTGCTGGCCTGGGGGCCATGGAGACCATGCATAAGGGCTTAGCTATTGTCTAACCACCCTGGGGACACGTGGATCAGCAACCGTGGGAGTCATGTCTCTCAGAAGTGGCTGTCCCCTGCCCTGAGGGAACTGTGCTTGGGTAGCAGAGGCACTGAGGGGCTGGCCTATACATGGAACTTGTTTATAACTCTCCATCCACTCCAGGAGGTCAGGCTGGAGGGGCTGCAGCCCTTTCCCATCCCCAAGAGGACCGAAGGGGTAGTCCCTTTCTAGACAGAAAGAGACAACCCAAGCCAGGCTGGCAAATTTGGAGAGACTCCTGGTCACCACCCAAGGAAACAAGAGGCCTTGCCCAATATAGGCATTTATAAGCCTGGAGGCAAAAAATTCTCTCCTCTCTCTTAGCCCTGCCCAGCCAAGCCCTACCCAGCCCAGCCCTGCCACCCTAGCCTTGGCTGCTCCTGGGACCACATCCCAGCTTCCCTGGCCTGATCTAGGCACTGGTTTCCCTGCCAGACTTAGGCCTCTTGCGACCTAATGGATAACCTAACAGATGCTAACTTCATAGTGGCTGTGGCAGGCCTCAGTGACTCTGAAGACCCAACTCTGGCTCTGTCTTCTTTCTTCTCTCTACCTCAAATCAACCCTTTCCTCCCCCTCAGAACCCATCATTTACAGATTCTGAAAGTTCCAGCACTAACTACAAAGCCAGAATCACCAGAATGTCCAGGTCCTTAGATCTTGGAGCCCCTGGAGGTATAAATGCCATAATTCACCCAGAAGCAAGATATACGAATTCCAAGTAGATAAAATATCCAGCTAGAGGTTAGGAAACTTTTGTCCTTTCAGCTTGGCCAGGTTTGTTTTTCTTCTGGTGGTTTCTGGGGTACATTTTCCCTTTGGGTCTCCATGTCTATTTACCTGTGAACCAAGGGAAGCCAAAATGCTCTCCAAGGACCACTCTGGCAATAAAACTTCAGACAGAAATAAAACTCAGAAGAGCTCGGGAGTCTCCAAATATGTTCCCTACTCTGCAAACTTCATCCCTGACCATCACCTGCTGCCCCTGCAATTGGCCCACTAGCAGCCTCCCTTCCATCTTTGGAAGGTCTATCACTGGTTTCCGGAACCTCTATTCTTGCAAGCCGGCCTGTGGATGAACATGGGAATGCCCATGGGGACCAGCATGCACACACATGGCCTCAGGAGCTCTGAGCACTGAACCCAACCACTTTGCCCCAGAGTTCCTTGCTGTTTTCCTAGGGCTGCAGGACACAGCAACAAATTAACACCCCCCGCCCCCCAACACAACAATGATGACAATGAGGAGGAGGATAACAATGATGGTGACCTCAATAGCTGGCCCTCATGGCCACACTCACCCCTAAATCCGTTTCCTATGCCCTGCCCAGTCACACCCAGGCTTCTGGTGAATCTGACTCTCTCTCCCAGCCACTCTGAAGCAGTGGGTTCTGAAAGCTGTGGTCTGTGAGTGCCTACCACAAGCCTTTGTCTAATTACCCACATTGTTCTGGGTCCTGACTAATGTCCAGCCAACTGCTTCCTTTATGTAATTTTATACAGAGTCTGTTCCCCTAAATCAGTTTGTAGCTCCAACACCATGGACCCACTCCTAATCCCTGGGGCTTACCTAAAGGCCAGTGGCTTCAACAGCTCAGGTCCCTGACAGGATCCTCACCAGAGCCTTTGTGCCCTCTCTTCTGCCTGGCCTTGGCCTTCTCCTTACAGTTAGATGTTGCTCGATCAGCACCTGCTCTGCGACAGGCATAGTGCTTGCTGGACACTGCTGGATGCAAAGGCTCTGTCTAGAGGGAGGACATTTTCACTGATGGACAAAGATTACACATAATGCAGCCGCAGCACCTTATGGGTAATTTCCTATGAGAGTATCAGACTAAATATCCTGGACATTCCTTGGGGAGATAGGTAGTTGGCATGACCTAAGTTGGTTAGTCAAGGTGGGCTTCCTAAAGGAGAAAGGAGAAGATTCCAATTAGCAGAAAGGGCTGGAGGTAAGATGTGAGCTGGGAAGGGATATGGAGGTTGGAGGAAGATGCACTGATTTATAAGGGAAGCTCTGGGGCCTAAAGTCCCACATCTGTGCCCTTTGGCCATTTTCCTATCCCTACCACCTCAGGACCAGGGAGTCCACCCATTTGGAGTGGCCTGAAGGCCACCCTGTGTGCAGAATTCAGGCTCACTTACAGTGACTTTCTTTTAGTTGCTTTCCAGGGTGGCACAGAGAATGACACCCCCACCCCAGTATGCACATACACCCTAAAGACAATGACTAAATTCCTCAGAATCTCCGCCCCCTCTCTCTCATTCACTCATACCAATATACATCTCACAGCATCATCCCTTCTAGCATATCCCTCCCATCCCTTACATAACTCTGTTTGGGATTATTTGTGCCCAGAGGTATGAGCTGCATTTCTGCATATTTAAGCTGTCCTTGATTCATTCCTGCCCGTTTCTTAGTTCTGTTTGCCCAGGTGCCTGCCCCACCCATAGGCTCTGAGGCCCCTGGGAACATGCCCACATTAAGTTCAGCTTGCCTCACAGTTACTGGCTGCTCAACTCTGGGTTCAAAGGAGCGGCCACAGAGCTACACGGGTTGGGGGTGGTAGGGGCTCAGGTGGGCCCCAGGCTGTGGTAGGCCTTGGGGCTGTTTTCACTGTAACTACAAAAAAGTTCTGATACTTTCCATTACTCTTCATTCTTTCCTATCAGTGAGACTTGACCCTTGTATCTCCTCATTTTTTCCACCCTTATGCCTACACCGCCAGCTCTGTGGCACCAGGGTACATCTTCAAAGGGAAGGGACAGCGGGAGAAAAGAAAAAATGCCAATTAATGGTTTGTTTTCTATTAGCTTCTTACAAATTGAATGGCTTAATGTAATCAATGGAATGGTTACAAAGGGGCTCTTGCTGCATTGTAAAATAATTATCTGACAGTCATTATTTTATTATTAAGAGCCCATTGCCAAAGAGAGTGGAATCTGCTCTTTGGCCTTCTCTCCTGCTATGGAGACAGAGATGAAGTGTTTTGGTGGACAATGGGGTGGGAAGCCCTTCCAATGGGGTCTACAGTTGAAATGAGAATTCAGCACCGCGGTTTCCAGTGACTTTGAAAAGCTAGTGCCCCAAAGCCTCTGAGGCTTGATGCGCTTGGTGGTAGCCAGGGCCCCCCAAGTCCTACACACATTGTAGTGGGATCTGATGCAGATCCCTGATCTCTGGGTCCCAGGGAGGACAGTGAACTTCTCAGGGGCCACTGAGTTCTACCCCCGACATACCAGCACTACCACCTCCATACCCGCATGCTATGCACCAAGGGCCCTGTTGCGGGCTGCTTGCTCAGTTACTGCATTCCTGCACCGTGTCAGGCTGTGCTGTTTGATCATCATATATTCCCTCATAACTCCGAGTATTGTTATCTGATTTACAGGCAGCAGAATTACATAGTTTAAAAGTTAATGAAAAGGTATGTGGTAAATTCTAGATGACCATGCAGTTCGAATGAAAGGAACTATGGTTAAAATGAAAGGAATTATGATTAAAAAATGAAAGGTTCATGGTAACATTCGTATTGCAAAACATAAGCTGGGAGCATATGAAATGCTTTCCTGGATCGTGGGACAGACTGGGCAAAGGCACACGAGTAGAAACCCACAAAGTGGGTTCAGAGCATGATGAACATTCCAGTTTGACCGACATAAAAGGCTCATGTGGGGAGTCTTGGAAATGAGTCTGGGAAAAGAAGGTAGGAACCAGATGGCTTAGAGCTCTTGGAGTTCACGCCAAGAAATGAGAAGACGTAGAAGGTTTCTGAGCAAGGAGGTGACCAGACCCGAGTTCTCCTCTTGGACACTCATCTGGCAGCATTGTGGTGCCCAGCAGAATAGAGCAGGAGTCTGGAGGCCACAAGGTGGATCAATGCAATGTTTTTCACAATGGACTGTAGCCATCTGCTGCAGCCTCACTGGGGTGCTTGCTATAAATGTGGAGTACTGATACCATCCAATGCATTCTGGATTACTGTCTCCCTGATGGGGCCAAGCAGGTGGTAGATGATAAAACACTTTGAGAGAATGCCCCAGAGAATCCAGCCTCCACTGCTCACCCTGGCATTTACAGCTTTTTGTAACCCTTCCACCATCTTTTCCCCTTACAACTGTATTTGTAGTTAATTTTTAAAGATATATAATTCACACACCATACACATAATTCACAGACCCGTTTAAAGTGCACAATTCACTGTGTTTAGTGTATTCAAAACTGTGTAACTACCAGTACAATCAATTTTAGGACATTTCCATCACCCTCCAAAGAAACCCTGTACTCTTTAGCTTCCCTTTTCCCCTTCCCATGTAGCTCTGGGCAACCCTATTTTCCTTTCTGTCTCTATAGATTTGCCAATTCTGGACATTTTATATAAATGGAATCATACATGTGGTCTTTTATGACTGGCTTCTTTCACTTAGCATAATGTTTTCAAGGTTTGTACATGTTACAGAATGTATCAGTACATCATTCTTTTCTATGGCTAAACAATATTCAGTTGTATGGATATACCACTTATTACTTATATATTCTCTAACTGATGAACATTTGGGTTATTCTATCTTCTGGCTATTACGAATAACACTTTTCTATGAACATTTGTGTACAAGTTTTTGTGTAGATGTATGTTTTCATTTCTTTGACTGTATGTCTACCTGGAAGTGGGATTGCTGGGTCATGTGGTAATTCTGTTTAACCTTTTGAGGAACTACCAGGCTTTCCCAAAGGAGTTGCATCATTTTTTTTTTTTTTTTTCTTTTTTTTTTTTTTTTTTTTTTTTTTTTTTTTTTTTTTTTTTT
>PVIW01017695.1:0-13395 GCA_004026585.1 Noctilio leporinus
GGGGGGACAGAGGGGAGCAAAAAGGGGATGGATGTAATACAACAACAATAAAATTAAAAAAAAAAAAAGAAAGAAAGAAAAAGAAAAGCCTGCAACCAAGAATACTCTAACCAGCAAGGCTCTCATTCAAAATAGAAGGTGAAATAAGGAGTTTACCAGACAAAAGATAAAGAAACAGAGAGAGAAAGAGAAGACCTCTAGTACAAAGGGGGAAATTGTCAATGAATAAGTATGTCAATAATAACCTTAAACATAACAAGATTAAATGCAACAACCAAAAGACAAGCTCCAGAAATACAAAAAAGAAAGAAAGAAAAGAAAAGGAAAAAAGAAATCTTACCAAGCATGTTCTCAGATCACAATGGTTTGAAACTAGAAACCAACCTCAAGGGGAAAAACCAAAAACATTCTAATTCATGGAGACTGAATAACATGCTATTAAGTAATGAATGGGTTAACAATGAGATCAAAGAAGAAATCAAAAACTTCCCCAAAACAAATGAAAATGAATACACAACAGCTCAATTCCTATGGGACACAATAATGAAAGCAGTCCTCAGAGGGAAATTCATAGCAACACAGGCCTACGTAAAAAGGTTAGAAGAAGCTCAAACTACCTAACAATAAAGCTACAAGAATGAGAGAAGCAACAACAAACAAACCCCAGAGCAAGTAGAAGGAAGGAAATAATCAAGATCAGACAGAGGATTCTGGCTAGTGGCTCAGTGCATAAGGCACCAGCCAGAGAACCCAAAGGTCGCTGATTCGATTCCCAACCAGGGCACATAACCAGGTTGCAAGCCAGGTCTCCAGCCAGATCCATAGCTGGAGGCAGGTGAAAGGCAACCATACATTGCTACTTCTCTCCCCCTCTGCCTCTATCCCTTCCCTGCTCTCTAAAAATAATAAAATTGTTAAAAAAAATTGGAGTAGAATTAAATGACTTCGAGACTAAAACTACAATTCAAAGAATCAATAAATCCAGGAGCTCATTCTTTGAAAAGAAAGAAAATCAACAAGCCTGTAACCAGAGTCATCAAGAAAAGAGACAGGACCCAAATAAATAAGATCAAATAACAAAGGAGAAATCACAACCAATCCCACAGAAATACAAAGGATAGTAAGAAATTACTACAACTATATGACAAGAAATTTGGCAACCTGAGTGAAATGGACAAATTTCTGAAAATTTATAATCTATTAAAACTGAATCTAGAAGAAACAACTAGAGAAATTGAAACAGTAATCAAAAAACTTCCAGCTCACAAGAGCCCCAAATCAGATAGCTACACAGGTGAATTTTACCAAACATTTGGGGAAGAACTATATCCTATCCTTCTCAAGCTATTCCAAAGAATCCAAGAAGAGGAAAGACCCCAAATTTTTCTATGAGGTCAGATATATTCTAATCCCAAAACCAAGTCAAGACACAACAAATAAAGAAAGCTATAGGCCAATATCTCTGATGAACATACATGCTAAAATTCTCAGCAAAATATTGGCAAATCTGATCCAGCAATACATTAAAAAGATTATACACCATGAGCAAGTGGGATTCTTCTCAGGGATACAAGGATGGTACAACTTTCACAAGTAAATACATGTAATACAAAGTGAAAGACAAAAAACATGATCATATCAATAGATGATTAAAAAGCATCTGATAGAGTACAGCACTCATTTATGATAAAAATGCTCAGCAACATGGTAATAGAGGGAGTATTCCTGAACATAATAAAGGCCATGTGTGAGAAACCTGCAGCCAACATCATAATCAATGGGCGAAAACTCAAAGCTTTTCCTCTAAGATGAGGAACAAGACAAAGATGTCTACTCTCTCCACTTCTGTTCCATATCAATTTTGGAAGTTCTAGCCATAGCAATCAGATAAGAAAAAGGAATCAAAGGCATCCAAATTGTAAAAGAGGAAGTCAAACTGTCATTTGCAGATGACATGATAGTGTACATAGAAAACCTGATGGACTCATCCAAAAAACTACTTGACCTAATAAGAAACTTTAGCAAAATAGCTGGATATTAAGTTAATATTCAGAAATTAAAGGCATTTTTGTATACTAACAATGAAACATCAAAGATACATAAATGCTAGAAAACAAATCCCATTTACTATAGCAACAAGGATAAATAAAGTACTTAGGAATAAACTTAACCAAGGATATAAAAGATCTGTACTCAGAAAACTACAGAGCACTGAAGAAAGAAATTAAGGAAGATACAATAAAATTTAAGCATATAACTTGTTCATGAATAAGAAGAATTATCATTAAACTTTTAATAGTACACAAAGCTAATTATAGATTCAATGCAATTCCTATTAAAATACCAATGACATATTTCACAGATCTAGAAAAATACTTCAAAAATTTATATGGAGCCCAAAATGACCATGAATAGTCACAGCAATCTTGAGAAAGAAGAACAAAGTAATGAATACAATGAATTGACCTTCAGGGGGCAGGGGGAGGGGGAGGAGGAGGCAAAGAAGGGGAGCAGTTTAGTCAAGGAGCTATTATGGAAGAACCATGGACACGGACAAGTGGGATTGACTCTTGGGGGGAGTGCATGGGTGGGGAAAGGGACAGAGGGGAATAGCAAGGGGATGGATGTAATACAACAACAATAAAATTAAATTAAATTAAAAAAAGAGCAAAGTAGGAGGAATCACAATACTGGATATAAAACAAGAGCACTGTAATCGAAACAATCTTGTATGGCATAAGAATAGAAAACAGATCAATGAAATAAAATAGAGAACCCAGAAATAAACCCAGGACTCTGTGGTCAATTAATATTTGACAGAGGGGGAAGGAGCATAAAATGGAGTAAAAATGGCCTCTTATACTAAGTAGTGTTGAGAGAACTGTAAAGGGACATGCAAAAAATATATAGATAGGCCACCAACTTACACCATACACCAAAATAAATTCAAGATGGATAAAGGACTTAAACATAAGCCATACCACCATAAAAGTCTTAGAGCAAAACATAGGTAGTAAAATTGGACATATCCTACCCAGCAATATTTTCACTGATATTTCTCCTAGGGCAAGGTAAATGCAGGAACAAATTTTTGAAATAGGACTTCATCAAACAAAAAGTTTCTGCACAGCTAAAGATTACATCTCAAAATTAAAAGGGAATCAACCATTTGGGAAAACATATTTGCCAATTTGATCTCCAAAATATATATAAAGAATGTATATGATTCAACACCAGGGAGACAGTCAGCCCAACTGAAAAATAGGAAAAGGACCTGAAGAGACACTTCTCTGAGGAGGACATACAAAGGGACCATAGGCATATGAAAGAATGCTCAACATCACTAGCCATCAGAGAGATGCTAATTAAAACTATAATGAGATACCACCTCACACCTGTCAGAATCTACATTGTTAACAAATCAACAAACAAGTGCTGCAGAGGATGTGGAGAAAAGTGAACCCAGTAGCATTGTTAGTGGGAATGCATACTGGGGCAGTCACTATGGAAAACAGTATGGAATTTCCTCAAAAAATTAAAAATGGAACTGCCTTTTGACCTAGTGATTTCATTCCTAGAATTATACCCAAAGAACCCTGAAACACCAATTAAAAAGAACCTATGCACCCCTATGTTCATAGCAGCACTACTTACAATAGCAAGTCCTGAAAACGGCCTAAGTGCATGTCAGTGGGTGAATAGATGAAAAACTTGTGGTACTTTTTCACAATGGAATACTACACAGCAAAAAGGCCTACATTTTGTGATGACATGGATGGAACTGGAGAGCATTATGCTTAGTGAAATAGGCCAGGCAGTAAAAGACAAATACCACATGATCTCACCTAATATAGGACACTCATGAACAAAACAAACAGACAAGCAAAGTAAAATCAGATGCATGAAAACAAAGAACAGACTGACAGTTTGCAGAAGGGATGGGGGAAGGAGTTAAACAGGCTAAAAAGGGGAAGAGTTTAGTCAAGAAACTAGTATAAATGACCCAAGAACATGGACAACATGTGGGGATTAACTGTTGGTGAGGGAATAGGGAGGGTGTGGGAGAAAAGAACAATGGATGAAAAATGGGATGAATGTAAGACAACAATAAATCAACTTTTTAATTTAATTTTATGGTTGTTGTATTACATCCATCCCCTTTTTGCTCCCCGCTGTCCTCATCCCCACCCACTCACTCCCCTACAATGTCAATCCCACTTGTTGTCCATGTCCATGGTTCTTCCATACTAGGTTCTTGTCTAAACTGCTCCCCTTCTTTGCATCTTTGACCCCCTACTCCTATGCCCCTTCTCCATGCCTACTGAAGGCCTATTCACTGTATTCATATATCTAATTCTGTTTTGCTTATTGTTTGTTTTGCTCATTATTGTCTTCTAATGGGTGAGATCATACAGTATTTGTTTTTCACTGACTGGCTTATTTCACTAAGCATAATACTTTCTAGTTCCATCCATGATGTTGCAAAGGTGAGGAGTTCCTTCTTTCTTTCTGCTGTGTATTATTCCATTGTGTAAATGCACCAAAGTTTTTTGATCCAATCATCAACTGATGGGCATGTATGCTGTTTCCAGCACTTGGCTATTGCTATGAACCTAGGGGTAAAAAAAAAAAAAAAAAAAAAAAAAAAGCAAAAAATATAGGGCTACATAGATTCTTATGTATTGGTGTTTCAGAATTCTTTGGGTATATTCCTAGTACTGGAATTGCTGGATCAAAAGGCAGTTCCATTTTTAGTATTTTAAGGAAATTCCATACTGTTTTCCATAGTGGCTACACCAGCCTGCATTCCCACCAACAGTGCACCAGGGTTTCCTTTGACCCACATCCTCACCAACACTTGTCTGTTGATTTGTTGATGATTGCCATTCTGACAGGTGTGAGGTGGTATATTATTGTGGTTTTAATTTGCATCTCTCTGATGGCTAGTGATGTTCAGCATTCTTTCATATGCCTCTGGGCTCTTTGTATGTCTTCCTCAGTGAGTTGTCTGTTCAGGTCTTTTGCCCATTTTTTAATTCAGCTGTCTGTCTCCCTGGTGTTGAGTCGCATTAGTTCCTTATATATTCCGGAGATCAAACCCTTGTCTGAGCTATCATTGGCAATTATGTTTTCCCATACAGTTGGTTCCCTTGAATTTTGCTGGTATTTTCTTTAGCTGAACAGAAACTTTTCAATTTGATATAGTCCCATTTGTTGATTTGTTCTTTTATTTCCATTGCCCTTGGTGAAGTATCAGTAAACATATTTTGGTGTAGGATATCAAAATGTTTACTGCCTATGTATTTCTCCAGGACCTTTATGGTGGCACAGCTTATGTTTAAGTCCTTTATCCACCATCTTGAGTCTATTCTGGTGTATGGTATAAGTTGGTGGTTTAGTTTTATCTTTTTGCATGTTGCTGACCAGTTCTCCCAACACCACTTGTTGAAGAGACTGTTTTTACTCCATTTTATGTTCCTCCCCCCTTTGTCATATACTAATTGGCCATAGAGTCCTGGGTTTATTTCTGGGCTCTCTATTCTGTTTCATTGATCTATATGTCTATTCTTATGCCAGTACCAGGCTGTTTTGATGACTGTAGCCTTGTAGTATAGTTTGATGTCCAGTATTGTGATTCCTTCCTACCTTGTTCTTTCTCAAGATTGCTGTGGCTATTTGTGGGCATTTTTGGCTCCATATTTAAATTTTTGAAGTATTTTTTTTATCTCTGTGAAGTCTGTCATTGGTATTTTAATTGGGATTGCATTGAATCTATAAATTGCTCTGGGTAGTATGGACATTTTAATGATGTTAATTCTTCCCATCCATGAACATGGTATATGCTTCCATTTATTTGTATCTTCCTTGATTTCTTTCTTTATTGTTCTGTAGTTTTCTGAGTACATGTCTTTTACCTCCTTGGTTAAGTTTAACTTTATTTTTCTTGTTGCTAAGGTAAATGGGATTTGTTTTCTCACTTCTATTTCTGCTGTTTCATTATTGGTATATAAAAATGCTTTTGATTTCTGGATATTGACTTTATATTCAGCTATTTTGCTAAATTTGCCTATTAGGTTGATTAAGTTTTTGGTGGAGCCTATCGGGTTTTGTATGTACACTATCATATCATCTGCAAATAGTGACAGTTTTACTTTCTCCTTTCCAATTTGGATACCTTTGATTCCTTTATCTTCTCTAATGGCTATGGCTTGAACTTCCAAGATGATGTTGAACAGAAGTGGAGGGAGTGGACAGCCTTGTCTCGTTCCTGATCATAGGAGGAAAGCTTTCAGTTTTTGTCCGTTGAGTATGATGTTTGCTTCAGGTTTCTCAGATGGCCTTTATGATGTTGAGGTATGCTCCCTCTATTCCCATTTTGCTGAGGGTTTTTATTATAGATGGATGCTGTGTTTTGTCAAATACTTTTACAGAATCTATTGATATGATCATATGGTTTTTATCTTTCAATTTGTTGATGTGATGTATTACATTTATTGGTTTACAAATATTGTACCATCCTTGCATCCCTGGGATGAAACCCACTTGCTCATGGTGTATGATCTTTGTAATGTACTGCTAAATCTGGTTGGCCAATATTTTGTTGAGAATCTTAGCATCTATGTTCATCAGAGATATTGGCCTATAGTTTTCTTTCTTAGTTGTGTCTTGACCTGATTTTGGGTTTAGAATAATATTGGCCTCATAGGAAGATTTTGGGAGTCTTCTCTCTTGCTGTATTTTTTGGTATAGGTTGAGAAGAATAGGAGTTAATTATTTAAATGTTTGGTAAAATTCACCTGTGTCTCCATCCAGTCTGGGGCTCTTGTGCTTTGAGAGATTTTTTATTACTTCTTCAATTTCACTAGTTGCTATTGGTCTATTCAGGCTTTCTCCTTCTTCTGGGTTCAGTTTTGGTAGATTATATTCCCAGAAATGTGTTCATTTCATCCAGGTTGTCATATTTCTTGTCATATAGTTTTTTATAGTAATTTCTAATAATCCTTTGTATTTCTGAAGTATCCGTTGTGATTTCTCCTCTGTCATTTCTGATTCTGTTTACTTGTGTCTCTCTTTTTCTTGATGAGTCTGGATAAAGGCTTGTCAATTTTGCTTATTTTTTCAAAGAACCAGCTCCTGGACTTGCTGATTCTTCAAATTGTAGTTTGCATCTTTAAGTTATTTAGTTCTGCTCTGATCTTGATGATTTTCTACTTTCTACTTGCTCTGGGCTTTGTTTGTTGTTGCTCCTCTGGTTCTTGCAGCTTTATGTTTTCATAAATATTTTTTTTCATTTTTTAATTTTATTGTTGTTGTATTACATTCATCCCCTTTTTGCTCCCCTCTGTCCCCCTCCCCATCCACCCATTCCCCCCAAAGTCAATCCCACCTGTTGTCCATGTCCATGGTTCCTTTATACTAGGTTCTTGCCTAAGCTGCTCCCCTTTCTTGCCTCTGTCTCCCTCCTCCCCACAACCCCTTTTCCCCTGACCACTGAAGGCCTATTCCTGGTATTCATATACATCGTTCTGTTTTGCTTGTTGTTAGTTTTGCTCATTATTGTCCCATAATGTTTTTATAAACTTCTTGTGATCTTTTTAGGTAGGCCTGTATTGCTATAAATTTCCCTCTGAGGACTGCCTTTGCTGTGTCCCATAGGTTTTGGACTGTTGTACGTTCATTGTCATTTGTTTCTAGGGACTATTTGATTTCATCTTTGATCTCATTGGTAACCCATTCATTAATTAAAAGCATGTTATTCAGTCTCCATGAGTTAGAATATTTTTGGTTTTTTCCCTTGAGATTGGTTTCTAGTCTCAAGCCATTGTGACCTGAGAAGATGTTTGGTATGATTTCAATTTTCCTGTATTTGTGGGGGCTTGTCTTGTGAAACACCATGTGGTCTATCTTAGAGAATGATCCATGTGCATTTGAAAAGAATGTGTATTTCGCTTCTCTGGGGAAAAAGGCTCTGTATATATCAGTTAGGTCCATTTCTTCTAGAGTGTTGTTCAATGCCACAACATCTTTGGTGATCTTTTGTTTGGAAGATATATCCATTGTTGATAATGGGGTATTAAAATATCATACTATTAGTTTGTTGATGTCTATATCCTTCTTGAAGTCCTCCAACATTTTACTTATATATTTCGGAACTCCTACGTTGGGTGCATATATGTTTACCAAAGGTATTTCTTCTTGATGGATTGTTCCCTTAAGTATTCTGAAATGTCCTTCTTTATCTCTTTTCATGGCCTTCATTTAAAAATGTATTTTGCCTGAAATAAGTATTGCTACTGCAACTTTTTTTTCATGTCCTTTTGCTTGATGTATATTTTTCCATCCCTTCACTTTCAATCTGTGTCAATCTTTTGTTCTGAGGTGGGTTTCTTGAAGACAACATATATGTGGGTCATGTTTTCTCATCCATTTGGCTACCCTATGTCTTTGATTGGCACATTTAATGTTTACATTTAAGGTTATTATTGATTGATACTTATTTATTGCCATTTTCCCACCTTGTACCTGTGTTCCTCTTTTGCTCTCTGTGTTTCTCCATTTTTTTTTTTTTTAAAGCAGACCCATTAGTATTTCTTTCAATGCTGGTTTGGTAGAGATGTATTCTTTTAGTCTTCTTTTGTCAAGGAAACACTTTATTTCTCCTTTCATTTTGAATGAGAGCCTTGCTGGGTATTCTTGGTTGCAGGCCTTTGTTTCCCATTACTTGAAATACTTTTTGCCATTCCCTTCTGGCTTGAATTGTTTCTGTTGAATAATCATTTGATAGCCTCATTGGTGTTCCCTTATATGTTATTTGCCATTTCTCTCTTGATACTTTTAGGATTCTCTCTTTATCTTTGAAATTTGCCATTTTAGACAGAGGGGAGCAAAAAGGGGATGGATGTAATACAACAACAATAAAATAAAATTTAAAAAAAAGAAATTTTCCATTTTAATTATACTATGCCTTGGAGTTGGTCTGTTAGGGTTGATCTTCATTGTGACCCTCTGTGCTTCCTGAAATTGAGTAACGTTTTCGCTCATCATGGTAGGGAAATTTTCTATCATTACTTTTTTGAACAAGTTTTCCATTATTTGTTTCTCTTCTCCTTCTGGTATCTCTATAATAGGGATGTTATTGTTTCATGTTGTCCTGCAGCTCTCTTAAAACCTCTTCATTCTTGTTCGGCCTTTTTTCATTCTCTTGTATTGTCTTGGAATATTTTTCTATGGTGTTCTCCAACTCACTGATCTGGTCCTCTGCTTCCTCTAGCTTACTGTGATTCCTTCTACTGTACTCTTAAATTCAAAAATTGTATTCTCCATTTCCTCCTGGATCTTACTGGCAGTTTGATAGTTTTTATGTCCTATTTAATGCTGTTGTAGTTCACAGTAAGTTCCTTGTGGCTTCTCTGGAGTTCTTTTTAGTACTGTTGGTGTTGTCTGTAGTTCCCCTGGAGTTGTTTGTAGTTTTCTTTGAGCTGGCTGAGCTCATTGAGATTCTCTATCATCATTATTTTGAATTCCATATCTGATGGTTTGTTTGCCTCTGTTTTGTTTAGTGATCTTTCTTGTAATCCCTCCTTTCCTTTTAAGCTGAACTTTTTTTTTCCTCCTCATTTTTAGGTGTCATTGAAATATAATGAGATGAAGCACACCTCCTGGTTGGCCACTCTGTGCTGCTCCACCTCCCCCACCCCACCCCACCCCATGCCGTGAGTACAATGTAGCCGTGGTCATACGCGGGCTCCAACTGATCTCCTAGCACCATGGTCTGCTCCTGTTTTTTGCACATCTTCAGTGTCCACCATGGCCACCCTTCAGCAGCTGGTAGGAAGATGGCGCTTAGTGGGGAGCAAAGGCTTCGACAAGTACATGAAGGAACTAGGTATGGGAATGGCTTTACGGAAAATGGCTGCCATGGTCAAACCAGACTGTATCATCACTTTTGATGGCAAAAACCTCACTGTAAAATCTGAGAGCACACTGAAGACAACACAGTTCTCATGTAACCTGGGAGGGAAGTTTGAAGAAACTACAGCTGATGGCAGAAAAACTCAGACCATCTGCAACTTCGTAAATGGTGCATTGGTTCAACATCAGAAGTGGGATGAGAAGGAAACCACAATTACAAGAAGACTGGATGATGGGAAAATGGTGGTGGGATGCACCACCATTTGGTGGTGGGACATGAACAATGTCACCTGTACCCAGATCTATGACAAAGTACAATAAAAATCCCATCATCCTTCTGGATAGGAATTAGCTGTGAGGATAAACAGGCTCAGTTCAATGAGCAGATCACTTCATGCTTTTTTTTTTTTTTTTTATCATTGCTGTTTACTTATATTACAAACATTTTTCATGTAACTATTTCCAAGTGTTGGTTTAATTAGGACCAACCCTTTGGTTGGTAAATAAATGTGTTTATGCTAAAAACAAAAAAAGAAATATAATCAAACTGTGATCAGCTTCCAGGCTAAGGAAGAGCTAAATTGGAAGGACTGATTTAGTTCTAATCTTATCAATCTGTGATCCACTACTGGGTTCAGATGCTGCTTGGGGTGACAGACCAATTCAGTTGTGAATCAATGAATCAGCTACCAAACTCAGACCCTGCTGGGCTAGACAGAGAGGTTCAGTTTTAATCCAATGGATCAGCCACCTGTTCAGGTGCAGCTTGGTGGGACAGGTTCCGATGTAAATCAATAAATTTGTGATCAGCCACCAGACTCAGGTGCCACTGCGCTAGGCAGCAAGATCCAATTGTAATCCAACTGTCTTTTGCCACCAGGCTCAGGAGCCACTGGGCTAGACAACAAGGTTCAATTGTAATCCAGTGAATCTTGTCATCAGCTGCCAGGCTAAAGGGCCACTGGGCTAGACTGAAAGATTCAATTGTATTCCAATGAGTTTGTGATCAGCCCTCAGGCCTAGGGGCCACTGGGCAGGGCAAACCAACTCAGTTGTGAATATCTGAATCCACAATCAGCCACCATGCTCACTTGCCACTGCGTGAGACTGTCTTACCCAGCTCTAAGTCAGAGAGTTTGTACTCAGCCACCAGGTCCAGGCTCTGCTGAGCAAGAAGGACTAGCTCAGTAGCAAAGCAATGAATCCATGCTCAGCCACCAGGCTTACACATTGCTGTGAGGGGCTTACTGACTGACCCCACTGTAAGTCATAGTGTTTGTAATCAGCCACCAGGCCCAGGCTCTGATGAGAAAGAAGGACTTTTTATTCATTATTTTTCAAGAAAAGGGGGAGAGAAACATCAGTGTATGGTTGCCTTTCACCTGCCTCTAGATAAGTACCTGGCTGGAGACCTGGCTTGCAACCTGGTTATGTGCCCTAACTGAGAATCAAACCAGTAACCTTTGGGTTTGCAGGCCAGCACCTATCCACTGAGCCACTGGCCAGAGCTTAGAATGATTATTTAAAGTCCAACTTACAGGATGGCAACAGAGTAGAGGGCAGTGCTGATGGTGTTCTCAAGCACCAGAGCAGCTGGAGTATAGGGTAGGGAGCACAAGACATCTGCAGGTCCTTGTGAATTGGAGCAGTAAGCATCTGGACTCAGGGGTGCACAGCCCAGGAGCTGCAGAGACCTACAGGAGAGCAAGTGAGACAGTTCCAAACCTGCTGGTCAGCAGGCCAAGGTCAGCTCTGGGCAGTGGCGGCTCTGCCCAGAGGGGCAGCTCTGACTGAAGACAGCTTCAGGCTCCCCAGTTAATAGAAATCTGAGCAGTAAAGTGTGGACAGTGTGTTCAAACTCAGGAGGGATTGAGGAATTGAACTCCTGCACAGGAGGGACTGTGTGAGAGCTGTGCTCCAGAGGCTGAGAGGAAGCACCTCCCAGAGCAAGTGGTGGAGGAGGAGAGACCCACAGGGAGCAGGAGGGGGAAAGTAGGAAAATGCACTGGCTGGGCAGCAAGAGAGATGAAAATTGCCCCTCTGCACCACCCAGGGAGATGGTAGCTCAGAGCTCCAATGAGAAGGGAGGTCCAACCCTGAGCACCCACACCATCGCAATGGCTCCCTTGAAAACTCGAAACTGTGCACCAGTAACTTGATGCTGGTGCAACTGGTGCACCCATTGCAAGAGACAGAAAACCTCCTGGAAGAGCTGAAGAGGGAGGAGTAGCCATCACCAGTACATAGCTTAGGCTCCCCTATAGAGTCAGGTGCCCATCGCAGAGCTGGCAATGAAAACCTCCTCAAAGAGCTGGACTGCCTGAAGGCATAGTCATCCCAGGCAGGTGACCCTAAGGGCCCCCTGGGGACCCAGGTGCTCTTTGAAGACAGGGGTTACCTCCTCAAAGAGCTGGAAGGGGAGGACTAACCATCACAGGAGCAAACAAGGTTGCAGGCCACCCCCCACTGGAACCAGGTACCCATCTCAGGAGGAAACCTCTTCAAGGAGCTGGAGGAGGAGGAGTAGCCATCAATACCACATAAGCACCCTGCAGTTCTTCACACAGAACCAGTGAGAGAAGGGAGGGTCCCAAAACTCCAGCAGTGCAGAAATCCAGCTAGGCTACTGGAGACTCAGTCTATGGTGGGGGGTGGGCACAAAGATCAGCCCTGACTGTGACAAACATTGGCCCTGCCACTCCAAGACCACACAGCTTGACTATAGCCTGCAGAGACTTGACCAAGAAAAAAAGACAGACTCAGGAAATGGATTGCTGCTAATCTCAAGCACCTGAGTTACACCGAGAGCTACATGAACTGTTAATCCCTAACATATCCTTTTCAAACGTTACTTCCAACTCTCACAATTAGTGCATTTTAAGTAAATACTGTTTATATTAGAGTGTATCCCAATTCCCATTTTTTACTCCTTCCTTCTCTCAATACACCTATCTATCCAGGACCCTCCTCCTACTCTTGTTTTAAAGTCTACTCACTCTCTAGCTACAACTCATTCCCAGTCCTCAATCTAAGTATTCCTCCCCCGCCCCAGCCCCTTAAAACTGTTTTTTATTCTGGGCATGCCACTAGAGACTACGCTTTTTTTTTTTTTCCTGCTAAAAGCACATGGGGGAGACAGACAGCCCAATTAAAAAATGGGCAAAGGAACTGAACAGACAACTCACTGAGGAAGATATACAAAGGGCCCAGAGGCATATGAAAGAATGCTCAACATCGCTAGTCATCAGAGAGATACAAATTAAAACTGCATTAAGATACCACCTCACCCCTGTCAGAATGGCAATCATCAGGAAATCAACAAACAACAAGTGTTGGCGAGGATGCGGGGCAAAGGGAACCCTCATACACTGTTGGTGGGAATGCAGGCTGGTGCAGCCACTGTGGAAAACAGTATGGGGTTTCCTTAAAAAACTAAAAATGGAACTGCCTTTTGATCCAGCAATTCCACTACTTGGACTATAC
>PVIW01017696.1:0-13391 GCA_004026585.1 Noctilio leporinus
AAATCCCATTTACCATAGCAACAAGAAAAATAAAGTACCTAGGAATCAACTTAACTAAGGAGGTCAAAGACCTGTACTCAGAAAACTACAGAACAATGAAGAAAGAAATCAAGGAAGACACAAATAAATGGAAGCATATACCATGTTCGTGGATGGGAAGAATTAACATCATTAAAATGTCTATACTACCCAAAGCAATGTACTTATTCACTGCAATCCCAATTAAAATACCAATGACAGACTTCACAGAAATAGAAAAAATACTTCAAAAATTTATATGGAGCCAAAAGTGCCCACGAATAGCCACCACAATCATGAGAAAGAAGAACAAGGTAGGAGGAATCACAATCCCAGACCTCAAACAATACTACAAGCCTACTGTCATCAATACAGCATGGTACTGGCATAAAAATAGACATATAGATCAATAGGACAGAATAGAAAGCCCAGAAATGAACCTAGGACTCTATGGTCAACTAATATTTGACAAAGGGTGAAGGAACATCAGATGGAGTAAAAACAGTCTCTTCAACAAATGGTGTTGGGAGAACTGGACAGCAACATGCAAAAAGATAAAACTAGACCACCATCTTATATCATACACCAGAATAAACACAAGATGGATAAAGGATTTAAACATAAGCAGTGCCACCATAAAGGTCCTGGAGAAAAATATAGACAGTAAACTTTTGGATATCCTACGCAAAAATATGTTTAGTGATACTTCACCAAGGGCAAAGGAAATAAAAGAATGAATCAACAAATGGGACTATATCAAATTGAAAAGTTTCTGTTCAGCTAAAGAAAATATCAGCAAAATTCAAAGGGAACCAACTGTATGGGAAAACATAATTGCCAATGATACATCAGACAAGGATCTGATCTCCAAAATATACAAAGAACTAATGTGACTCAACACCAGGGAAACAGACAGCCCAATTAAAAAATGGGCAAAGGACCTGAACAGACAACTCACTGAGGAAGATATACAAAGGGCCCAGAAGCATATGAAAGAATGCTCAACATCACTAGTCATGAGAGAGATGCAAATTAAAACCACAATAAGATACCACCTCACACCTGTCAGAATGGCAATCATCAGCAAATCAACAAACAAGTGTTGTCGAGGATGCAGGGCAAAGGGAACCCTCATATACTGTTGGTGGGAATGTAGGCTGGTGCAGCCACTGTGGAAAACAGTATGGGGTTTCCTTAAAAAACTAAAAATGGAACTGCCTTTTGATCCAGCAATTCCACTCCTTGGACTATACCCAAAGAATCCTGAAACACCAATTCCTAAGAACCTATGCACACCTATGTTCATAGCAGCACTATTAACAATAGCCAAGTGCTGGAAACAGCCTAAGTGCCCATCAGTGGATGATTGGATCAAAAAACTTTGGTACATTTATACAATGGAATACTATACAACAGAAGGAAAGAAGGAACTTGTACCCTTTGCAACAACATGGATGGAACAAGAGAGTATTATGCTTAGTGAAATATGCCAGTCAGTGAAGGACAAATACCATATGATCTCACCCATTACAGGACAATAGTGAACAAAACCAACAACAAGCAAAACAGAACTAAATATATGAATACAGTGAATAGGCCTTCATTGGTCAGGGGAAGGGAGTTGGGGGGAGGTGGCAGGAAAAGCCAAGGAATGGGAGCAGTTTAGACAAGAACCTAGTATAAAGGAACCATGGACATGGACAACAGGTGAGATTGACTTTGGGTGGAATGGGTGAGTGGGGAGGGGGACAGAGGGGAGCAAAAAGGGTTGGATATAATGCAACAACAATAAAATTTAAAAAAGGGAAACTGAAAACAATTCCATTTACAATGCATCAAGAAATAAATTTAACCATGAATGTAAAGACCTGTACTCATAAAATTAAAGGACACTTGTTAGGATACAGGGGCAGACAGCCCAGAGACAGTACATACCTTTGAACTTTAATTGTACCGTAACTTTAGTTAAAACTCTTAACAGTCAATGTTTACATACCTAACCTGGCAGGGATGTGATAATGGAATGAGACAGAAAACTCTTAGGGATGATTTAATAAAATTATCTTATCCGGGAATCCCTGGGGAAATGCTAATAAACAACTATCTCCATCAGATAGACCCTCTTAACAATCCCTTGCTAATGGAATTTGGGTAGAGAAACCAACTCTTCTTTGAGTCAGGTTTCTGTGAGAATGCCCATATAAAAGCTCCAACCTGGTGATGTTAGGTTGAAGAAGGGTTCTCTAAAGCCTCTTTCCTTGCTGCTTCCCATTTTCCCTGTTCCTCTTACCCTTTCACCAATAAACTCATGGCTTAATTTCACAGCGATCTCTAGGTGTGATTTCTTCAAACAGGGCTGACTTTACAACACTGAAGAAAGAGACTTGAAGATGATCCAAATAAGTAGAAGCATATATCATGTTTATGGATAAGAAGAATTAACATCATTAAAATGCCCTACTACTAAAAGAAATATGTAGAGTCAATACAATTCTTATCAAGATACCAATGGCATGTTTTACAGAACTAGAAAAAATATTCCAAAAGTTGATATGGAACTACAAAAGACCCTGAATAGCCATAGGAATCTTGAGGGGGAAAAAAAGTAGGAGGAATCAAGCTACCTGATATCAAACTATACTACAAAGCCATAATAATCAAACATCATGGTACTGGCATAAAAACATAATATAACAATAAATATATATTGATGGCATAAAATAGAGAGCTGAAGCCCTGGCTGATGGCTCAGTAGATAGGCACCAGCCTGCGAACCCAAAGGTCGTTGGTTCAATTCCCAGTCAGGGCACATAACCAGGTTGCAAGCCAGGTCTCCAGCCAGGTCCCCTGCTGGAGGCAGGTGAAAGGCAACCATACATTGATGTTTTTCTCCCTCTTTGCCTCCCTCCCTTCCCCTCTTTCTAAAAATAATAAATAAAATCTTTTTAAAAAGTAAAGAACTGAGAGATAAACCCACAATGGTATGGTAAATTAATATTTGACAAAGAAGGAAAGACCATGCAATGTGATAAACATAGGCATTTCAATGAATGGTATCCAGAAAATGGGACCAATATGTGCAAAAACTGAAAATAGACCACACTATTATACCATACACAAGGTTAGACTCAAAATGAATTAAAGACAAATGTGAAATATGAAACCATAAAAATGCTAGAGGAAAACTTAGGCAGTAAAGCCCTGGCTGGTAGCACAGTGGATAAGGTGCCAACCTGTGAACTCAAAGGTCGCAGATTCGATTCCCCAGCCAGGGCACATAACCAGGTTGCAAGCCAGGTCTCCAGTCAGGTCTGTGGCTGGATGCAGGTGAAAAGCAATGGAATTCTATATAGCAGAAAGAAAGAAGGAACTTGTACCCTTTGCAACAACATGGATGGAACTGGAGAGTATTATGCTTAGTGAAATAAGCCAGTCAGTGAAGGACAAATATCATATGATCTCACCCATTATGGGACAATAATGAGCAAAACTAACAACAAGCAAAACTTTACCAAGTATATGAATACAAGGAATAGGCCTTCAGTGGTCAGGGGGAACGGGGTTCGGGGGAAGGGGGAGGGAGAAGCAAAGAAGGGGAGCAGCTTAGACAAGAACCTAGTATAAAGGAACCATGGACATGAACAACAGGTGGGATTGACTTTGGGGGGAATGGGTGGGTGGGGAGGAGGACAGAGGGGAGCAAAAAGGGGATGGATGTAATACAACAACAATAAAATTAAAAATAAAAAAAAAAGCAACCATACATTGATGTCTCTCTCCCTCTCTGCCTCTCTCCCTTCACCTCTTTCTAAAAATAAAATAAAAATCTTAAAAAAAAGAAAGAAAGAAAACTTAGGCAGTAAAATCTCATACATATCAGGTAGCAATATTTTCCTTATATATCTTCTTGAGCAATGTAAACAATAGATAAATAAATAGGACTATAACTAATAGCTTTTGTCAGCAAAGGAAACCAACAACATAAAATGATAACCCACTGAATGGGAAAGCATATTTACCAATGAGCCATCTTATAGGGGTTAATATCCAAAATATATGCAGAACTTATATAACTTAATAGCCAGAAAACAATCCAATTCAATGGTGAGCAAAGGAGCTGAATATACAGTTCTCCTAAAAAGAAATACAGATGGTCAATAGACATATGAAAAGATGCTCAACATCATTAATCATCAGATAAATGCAAATTAAAATTCCAATAAGATATCATCTCACACCTGTCAGAATGGTTATCTTCAATAAAATAATAAACAACAAGTATTAGGGAGAATGAAGAGAAAAGGGAACCCTTGTGCACTGTTGGTAGGAATGCAGATTGATGCAGCCACTGTGGAAAGCCATAAAGAACTACTAAAAAAAAATTAAAAATGAAACTGCCTTATGACTTAGTGATTCCATTTCTGCCAATATATCTGAAAGAAACTGAAAAATTGATGCAAAAAATATATACACTCCCTATGTTCATTGCAGTGATATTTAGAAATAGCCCGAGTGTCTATTAGTAGATGAGTGGGCAAGAAAACTGTGGTACATTTACAAAATTAACTGCTACTGGGGCATAGAAGATAGGAAATTTTTACATTTTGTGATAGCATAGATGGTGCTGGAGAGTATTATGCTAAGTGAAATAAGTCAGTCAGAGAAAGACAAATACCACATAATTTTACTTACATGTGGAACCTAACAAACTAAAGAAAAAATATATATATACAGACTCATAGATACTGGAAACAGAATGACAGGTGTCAGAGGGAAGAACATCGGGAAGCTGAATAAAATGGTTGAAGCAATTAAGCAAAACAAAAAATCTCATAGACCCAGATAACAATATAGTGATTTCCAGAGAGAAAGCATATGGGGGAAGGCAGGAGAGAAGATAAAGAAGGGATAAATAGAATGAAAAGAGAATTGATTTCAGGTGGTAAATACACAATACAAAATACAGATGTTGTATTATAGAATTGCACACTTGAATCCCATATAATTTTATTAACCACTGTCACTTCAATAAGTTCAATAAAAATGTAAAATTAATCACAAACTTGATTAAAATGACAAACTTGAGGATAATATGTAAATAATTATGTTAAATGTAAAAGGTCTAAAAATACCAGCCAAAGCAGAGATGGTGATATTGGAAAACAAAATATAACTCAAATCTCTCACTTCCAATATAGGTTTACTAAGAGTAGAAGGATAGAAAATATAGTGTGGAAAATATAATAAATAGAAAGCAGGAGTGCATATGTATGTGTGTGTGTGTGTGTGTGTGTGTGTGTGTGTGTGTATATATATATATATATATATATATATATATATATATATATATACTAGATAAAGTAGGCTTTGTATCATAGAAAATTACCAGGAAGAGATAAAAGATATTACATAACGATAAAAGCATCTACCCATTAAGAAACATGACATTCTTAGTGTGTATGCACTAAACAACAGAGCTGCATAATATGTAAAGCCAAAATTGATATAATTTAAAGGAAAAATAGACAAACCCACCATTACAGTTGAAGAGTTCAACATATCTCACAAAAAAATTTAGAAGATAGAAAAAATTCAGCATTTATATTGATGATCTCAACAAGATCACTAACAACAGGATTCAATCAACATTTATAGAACATTGCACCTAACATCAGGAGACTATATGTTCATTTTAAATGCTTTTGGAATATATCACAAAGTAGGCCATATTCTGGGTCAAACAATTGAACAAATTCAATTCAAACAATTGAATTTAAAATAATTGAAATTGTTCGGTGTGTTTTCTGATCATAATATAACCAAACAACAAATCAGTATTAAAAAGTAAACAAGAAAGCCCTGGCTGGTGGCTCAGTGAATAGGCATTGGCCTGTGAACCCAAAGGTGGCTGGTTCAATCCCTAGTCAGGGCACGTAACCAGGTTGCAAGTCAAGTCTCCAGCTGCAGGCAAGTGAAAGGCAACCATACACTGATATTTCTCTCCTTTTCTTCCTCCCTCTCTGACCTTCTCTCTAAAATAATAATGAATAAAAACATCTTTAAAACTGTGGGAAAAAAGTATACAAGAAAATCTGTAAATACTTGCAAGTTCAACAACACAGCCCTTAATGATTTGTGGGTCAAATAGTAAGTCTCAAAATAATTTAAATATACATGTGACTAAAGATAATGAAAATAAAACATATAAAATTGTGGGATGTACTTAAAGCAGTGCTGAGAAGACTATTTGTAGCACTAACCTTTTGTTAGGAAAGAGGTAAAGTCTCAAATCAATCATATAAACCTTTAACTCAAGAAACTAGAAGACAAGAGCAAAATAAACACAAAGTGAGTAGAAGGAAGGAAATGCTAAAGATAGGAACATAAATCAAAATGAAATTGAAAGCAGAAAATCAATGAAACAGAGCTAGTTCTTTATAAAAATAAATAAAAATTGAAAACTTCTAGCAAGATAAGGAGAAAAGATACAAGTTACACACATCAGGAATAAAACAGAGGATGTCACTACAAATTTTGTAAATATCAAAAAGATTAGAAAGTCCAAAATAAGAACACATAAAACATATTAAGAAAATCCAAAAAAATCTAAAAGGAAAGTAGACAACACAACAATAATATTTGGGGATGATAATACAGTATTTTCAACAATTGATTGATCACCTAGACAGAAAATCAATAAGAAAGTAATAGATTTGAGCACTACTTTAGATCAAATTAACCTAACAATCATATGCAGAACAGTCCATCCAACAGCCATAGAATACACATTCTTCGCAAGTGCACATAAAACATACTCCAGGATGTATTGTATGTTAGAGTCACAAATATTAGCAAATTAAAAAAGATTGAAATCATACCTAATATGTTTTGTACCACAATGGTATGGAACTAGAAATCAATAACAAGAGGAAAACTGAAAAAAATGCAATAATATGTAGAAATTAAACAATGCTTTTTTGAATAGCTAATGGGTCAAATATAAAGT
This sequence comes from Noctilio leporinus, assembly GCA_004026585.1. Lineage (NCBI taxonomy): Eukaryota > Metazoa > Chordata > Mammalia > Chiroptera > Noctilionidae > Noctilio > Noctilio leporinus. Next base: position 7,025 of record PVIW01017696.1, read on the forward strand.
CAAAAAAATTAAAACTTGAAGCAAAGATGGAAATATAGCATACCAAAACTTAAGAGATACAGCAATTGCAGTGCTTAAGAAAAATAAAATATACTGTATAGTAATAAATGTTTACATTTAAAAAGAGAAATGTTTCAAATAAATAACCTAAATTTGCACTTCAAAGAAGTAGTAAAAGAGAACAAACTAAACACAAAGTGAGCAAAAGAAAGGAAATAAAAAAAGATTAGAACATAATGAAATAGAGAATCAAAACACAATAGCAAATATCAACAAAATTAAGAATAAGGATTTTATCTTTATTTTATTTTTCCTTTTTATTGAGTTTATTGGAGTAACATTGGTTAAAAAATTAGACAGGTTTCAGGTGCACAATTCCTCAATACATAATCTGTTCACTGAATTGTGTGTTCACCACCCCAAGCCAAGTCTCCTTCCATCACCATTTGTCCCTGCTATACCCTCTTCCATTTCCCCTCCCCACCTCCCCTGAACAATCCCAAAACTGTTGTCCATGTCCTTCAGCTTTTTTGCTTTTTTCCCTTTTTATCAGTCCCTCCACCCTTCCTCCAGCTACTCAACCCTCCCCTCCTGACAGCTTTCAGCCTGCTCTCTATGAGCCTATCTCTGTTTTGCTTGTTAGTTCAGTTTGTTCATTAGATTTCAGATATGAGTGGAATCATATGGTAGTTGTCTTTCTCTGACAGGCTTACTTTACCTAGCATTATGCTCTCCAGGTCAATCCATGCCTTTACAGAAGGTAAGGTTTCCTTCTTGTTCTTGTTCTTCTTTCCCTCCTCCTCCACCTCCTCCTCCTCCACCTTCTTTACAGCTGAGTAGTATTCCATTGCATAACTGTACCACAGCTTTTTTTTTTTTTTTAATCTATTCATTTGATGATGGACACTTGGGCTGCTTCCAAATATTGACTATTGTAAATAACATTGGAATGAACACAGAAGTGTGTATGTTCCTTATATTTAGTGTTTTGGGTTTCTTCGGATATATTCTCAAAAGTGAAATATCTGGGTCATTGGGCAGTTCCATTTTTAATTTGTGGCGGTATCTCCATACTGCTTTCCACACTGACTGTGCCAGTCTGCATTCCCACCAACAGCACACAAGACTCCCCTTTTCTCCACCCTCTCACTAATATTTGTTTATTGATTTATTAAATAAAGGTAGCCATTATGACAGGTGTGAGGTGATATCTCACTGTGGTTTCATTTATCTGATATTTAAGCTTTATTTTAAAAGTTGTGCAAATTTGGCAAATCTTTACCAAGCCTTACCAAGAAAAAAAGGACTCAGTTAAATAAAATTGTAATGAAAAAGGAGACATTACAAGTGATGCTATAGAAATACAAAGGATCATATGATACAATTATATACCAAAAAATTAAACAATCTAGAGTAAATGGATAAATCCTTAGAAACATGCTACCTATGAAGACTGAATAATGAAGAAATATACAAAAACATTTGAAAAATTAACACCAATTTTTTTCAAAATCTTTAAAAGAGAGAGAGATTAATTTGGAATTCATTTTCCAAGCCCAGTATTACCTTGACACCAAGTCTACTAGGTAAGTATACTACAAGAAAAGAAAACTAAAGGCCAATATCCCTAATAAACATAAATGTAAAAATTCTTAACAAACTACTAGCAAACCTAATCCAGAAAACACTAAATGGGTCATGTAGCATGATCAAGTGGGATTTATTCTTAGCTTAAAAGATGGATCAACAAACCTATATGCAAATTATAATAAATGTGATATACCGCACTAATAAAATTGTGAGTTAAAAATCCTCTGATCATCTAAATAGATGCAGAAAAAGCACTAGACAAAATTCAACTGTTTTACTATTTTTATGGTAAAAATAGTAATAAATTAGGGATAGGACAAAATGACCCCAACATAATAAAGGCCATATATAAATCCATAGATAACATCATAATCACCTAGTGAAAGGTTGAAAACTTTCCTTCTAAGATTAGAAACAAGATGAGGGTGCTCTTATCTTACCTATTCTATTAAAAAATATAAAGGCATTGAAATCAGAAATAAAGAAGTAAAATTCTCTGTTTACTGATATGATCTTGTATATAAAAATTGTTAAGGTTTCCACCTAAAAACCATTAGCAGTCATTGAAAAATTAGTAAAGTTGTAGAATACAAAATCAGTGTACAAAAATGAACTGTTTATATACTAAAAAGAACTACCTGGAAAAGAAATAAATAAAGCAATTCCATTTACAATAAAATAAAAAATACTTAGGAATAGTCCTGGCTAGTGGTTTAGTTGATAGGCACCAGCCTGCAAAACCAAAGGTCACTGGTTCAATTCCCCCGTCAGGGCACATAACCAGGTTGCAAGTCAGGTCTCCAGCCAGTCCCATAGCTGGAGGCAGGTGAAAGGCATCCACACACTGATGCTTGTCTCCCTTCCTCCCTCCTGCCCTTCTCTCTAAAAGTAATAAAAATAATATTTTTTTAAAAAATTTAAAAACACTTAGGGATAAATTGAATCAAGGAAATAAAAGATCTATATACCAAAAACTGTAAAACATTGATGAATGAAATTAAGTTAGAAAAAAATAAATGGAATAATACATTTCATTATGGATTAGAAGAGGTATTATGATTAAAAAAAAATGTCCATAACACTAAAACCTTAAGTAGAATCAATGCAATTCCTGTCAAAATTTTAATGACCCCACGAATAGCCACAGCAATCTTGAGAAAGAAGAACAAGGTAGGAGGAATCACAATACCAGACTTCAAACAATACTACAAGGCTACTGTCATCAAAACAGCATGGTACTGGCATAAGAACAGACATATAGATCAATGGAAGAGAATAGAGAGCCCAGAAATGAACCCAGGACTCTATGGTCAACTAATATTTGACAAAGCGGGAAGGAACATCAAATGGAGTGAAAACAGTCTCTTCAACAAATGGTGTTGGGAGAACTGGACAGCAACATGCAAAAAGATAAAACTAGACCACCAACTTACACCATACACCAGAATAAACTCAACATGGATAAAGGATTTAAACATAAGCAGTGCCACCATAAGGTCCTGGAGAAAAATAGAGGCAGTAAACCTTTGGATATCCTATGCAGAAATATGTTTACTGATACTTCACCAAGGGCAAAGGAAATCAAAGAATGAATCAACAAATGGGATCAAACTGAAAAGTTTCTGTTCAGCTAAAGAAAATATCAGCAAAATTAAAAGGGAACCAACTGTATGGGAAAACATAATTGCCAATGATACCTCAGACAAGGGTCTGATTTCCAAAATATATAAAGAACTAATGTGACTCAACACCAGGGAGACAGACAGCCCAATCAAAAAACGAGCAAAGGACCTGAACAGACAACTCATTGTGGAAGATATACAAAGGGCCCAGAGGCTTGAGAAAGAATACTCAACATCACTAGTAATCAGAGAGATGCAAATTAAAACCATAATAAGATACAACCTCACCCTGTCAGAATGGCAATCATCAACAAATCAACAAACAAGTGTTGGCGAGTATGCGGGGCAAAGGGAACCCTAGTTCACTGTTGGTGTGAATGCAGTCTGGTGCAGCCACTGTGGAAAACAGTATGGGGTTTCCTTAAAAAACCAAAAATGGAACTGCCTTTTGATCCAGCAATTCCACTGCTTGGACTATACCCAAAGAATCCTGATATACCAGTTCATAAGAACCTATGTACAACTATGTTCATAGCAGCACTATTTACAATAGCCAAGTGCTGGAAACAGCCTAAGTGCCCATCAGTGGATGATTGGATCAAAAAAACTCTGGTACATTTACACAATGGAATTCTATATTGCAGAAAGAAAGAAGGAACTCGTACCCTTTGCAACAACATGGATGGAACTGGAGAGTATTATGTTTAGTGAAATAAGCCAGTCAGTGAAGAATAAATACCATATGATCTCACCCATTACAGGACAATAATGAACAAAACTAACAACAAGCAAAACAGAACCGGATATATGAATACAGTGAATAGGCCTTCAGTGGTCAGGGGGAAAGTGGTTGGAGGGAGGGAGGAGGCAGATGCAAGGAAGGGGAGCAGTTTAGACAAGAACCTAGTATAAAGGAACCATGGACATGGACAACAGGTGGGATTGACTTTGTGGGGAATGGGTGGGTGGGGAGGGGGACAGAGGGGAGCAAAATGGGGATGGATGTAATAGAACAATAAAATTTTAAAAAATTAATGGCATTTTTCACAGAAATAGAAAAAAACATCCTAATATTTGTATGTACCACAAAGGACCCTGAATAGCCAAAGAAATCTTGACAATAAACAAATCTGGAGACATCACATGCCTTGGCTTCAAACAATATTATAAAACTACAATAATTTTGAGTATGGTACTATTATAAAAACAGACACAGAAATCTATGGAACAGTGCTGAGAACCCAGAAATAAACCCATGTATATACATACATAAGGTCAACTAATATTTGAGAAGCAAGGCAAGAATACTCAATAGAGAAAAGGCGGTCTTTTCAATAAATGGCATTTTATACCACTCAAAACAGATTAAGGACATAAGTCTAAGTAAGGCATGAAATCATAAAAATCCTAGAAGAATAGAAAGGGGAAAGCTCCTTGACATTGGTCTTTGATATGACACCTAAAGCACAGTTAACAAAAGCAAAGATTAACAAGTGGAACTACCAAACTAAAAAAAAAAAAAAAAGAACTTTAGCACAACAACAACAAAAACAAAAATATAAAGGAAAACTATAGAATGGTAGAAAAATATTTGCAAAGCATATCTAATAAGGAATTAATATCTAATATCTAAAATACATAAAAACCTCATACAATTAAATAGAAATATATATATGATTTTAAAATGGACAAAGGACCTGGATAGACTTTTTTTCCAAAGCAGACATCAAAATGGCCAATAAGTACATGAAAAATGTGTTCAGTATAATTAGCCATTAAACAAATGCAAATAAAAACCACAATGAGATATCTATCATCTTATATTTATTAGAATGGCTATTACCAAAAGACAAGAGATAACAAATGTCAGCATGTGGAAAAAAGGGGACTCTAGTGCACTGTTGGTGGGAATGCACATTGGTTCAGCCACTATAAAAAAATGTGTAGATGTTCCTCAAAACTTAAAAATAGAACTACCATATGATCCAGCAGTTGCACTTCTGGGTATATATCTGATGAAAGTGAAATTATCTTGAAGAGGTTTTCCAATTCCCATGTTTATTGCTGCATTGTTTACAATAGGCAAGACATACAATAGAAACAATTTAAGTGTTCATCAAAGAAGTTGTGAAGCCCTGGCTGGTGTGGCTCAGTGGATTGAGCACTGGCCTGAGAACCAAAGGGTTGCTGGTTCAATTCCCAGTCAGGGCATGTAACCAGGTTGCAAGCCAGGTCTCCAGCCAGGTCCTCAGCTGGATGTTTGCCTCCATTTCTTCCTCCCTCTCTTCCCCTCTCTCTAAAAATAATGAATAAAATCTTTTTTAAAAAGCTGTGTGTGATATGGAATCTTATTCAACCATGAAAAAGAAAACGTACCTGCCATTTATGACAATATGAGTTGACCTTTTGTGTGCTTATTTTTGTTTTTGTTTTTTTTATTCCATTGTTGATAATTGTGTTTGTTGTTATTTTAATGTTCATATTTTTAAAAATAAGTCTCTTTAACATTTTATGTAATAATGGTTTGATGAAAATGAACTCCTTTAGCTTTTCCTTGTCTGGGAAGCACTTTACCTGCCCTTCCATTCTCAATGATAGTTTTGCTGGATAGAGTAATCTCAGTTTCAGGTCTCTGCTTTTCATTACTTTGAATACTTTTTGCCAGCCTTTCTTGTCTGCAAAGTTTCTGTTAAGAAATCAGCTGACAGTCTTATGGGAACTACTTTGTAGGTAACTCTCTGCTTTTGTCTTGCTGCTTTTGAGATTATCTCTTTAGCTTTAACCTTCAGCATTTTAATTAAGATGAGTCTTGATGTGGCCCTCTTTGGGTCCAAATTGTTTGAGACTCTGTGCTTCCTGAACTTCTATGTCTATTTCCTTCACTAAATTAGGGAAGATTTATTTCATTACTTTTTCAAATAAGTTTTTAATTTCTTCCTCTTCCTCTTCCTCTTTTGGAGATATCCCACAATCCTCTTATTCTCTCCTCATATATTTTAATTCTTGTTTCTTCATTCTCTCTGGTTGACTGTTTATTTCTTCCTTATGTTCCAAGTTGTTGATTTGAATCCTGGCTTCCTTCAATTGTTGGTTTCCTGTGGATTATCCTTTCTTTTTTTTTTTTTTTTAAAGTTTATTGTTGTTGTATTACATCC
>PVIW01017697.1:0-13390 GCA_004026585.1 Noctilio leporinus
GGGGAGGGGGACAGAGGGGAGCAAAATGGGGATGGATGTAATACAACAACAATAAAATTTTAAAAAAAGAAAAAAAAAGATTGCTCTGGCTATTCTTGGGCGTTTTTGACTCCATATAAATTTTTGAAGTATTTTTTCTATTTCTGTGAAGTCTGTCATTGGTATTTTAATTGGGATTGCATTAAATGAATAGATTGCTTTGGGTAGTATGGACATTTTAATGATGTTAATTCTTCCCGTCCATGAACATGTTATATGCTTCCATTTATTTGTATCTTCCTTAATATTCTTCTTCAATGTTCTGTAGTTTTCTGAGTACATGTCCTTTCCCTCCTTGGTTAATTTTATTCCTAAGTACTTTATTTTTCTTGTTGCTATGGTGAATGGGATTTGTTTTCTCGCTTCTATTTCTGATGGTTCATTATTGGTATACCAAAATACTTTTGATTTCTGTATATTAAGTTAATATCCAGCTATTTTGCTAAATTTCCATATTAGGTCGAGTAAGTTTTTGGTGGAGCCTATCGGGTTTTGTATGTACACTATCATATCATCTGCAAATAATGACAGTTTGACTTCCTCCTTTCCAATTTGGATACCTTTGATTCCTTTTTCTTCTCTGATGGCTATGGCTAGAACTTCCAAGATGATGTTGAGCAGAAGTGGAGAAAGTGGACAGCCTTGTCTCATTCCTGATCTTAGGGAGAAAGCTTTTAGTTTTTGCCTTTTGAATATGATGTTGACTTCAGGTTTCTCATAGATGACCTTTATGATGTTAAGTTGTGCTCCCTCTATTGCCATTTTGCTGAGTGTTTTTATCATAAATGGTTGCTGCATTTATCAAATGCTTTTTCAGCATCTATTGATATGATCATACAGTTTTAGCCTTACATTTTATTGATAGGGTGTATTACATTTATTGATTTAAGAATGATGTACCATCCTGCATCCTTGGGATGAAACCCACTTGACCATGGTGTATGATCTTTGTAATATACTGCTGAATCTGTGTGGCCAATATTTTATTGAGAATCTTAGCATCTATGTTCATCAGATACATTGGTCTATAATTTTCTTTTAGTTTTGTCTTGACCTTGTTTTAGGATTAGAATAATATTGGCCTCATAGAAAGAGTTTGGGAGTCTTCCCTCTTCCTGGATTTTCTGGTATAGGTTGAGAAGGATAGAAGTCAGTTCTTCTATAAATGTTTGGTAAAATTCACCTGTGTAGCCATCTGGTCCAGGGCTCTTGTGCTTTGGGAGATTTTGGATTACACCTTTAATTTCACTAGTTGTTATTGGCCTATTCAGGCTTTCTGCTTCTTCTGGGTTCAGTTTTGGTAGATTATACATTTCCAGAAATGTGTCCATTTCACCCAGGTTGTCATATTTCATGTCATATAGTTGTCTGTAGTAATTCCTTACAATCTTTTGTATTTCTGAAGTATCAGTTGTGATATTTCCTCTGTGAGTTCTGATTCTGCTTATTTGGGTCCTCTCTCTCTTTTTCTTTGAGTCTGGATAAAGGCTTGTCAACTTCGTTTATTTTTTTTAAAGAACCAGCTCCTGGATTTGTTGATTCTTCAAATTATAGTTTGAGTCTCTCAGTTATTTAGTTCTGCTCTGATCTTAATGATTTTCTTCCTTTTACTTGCTCTGGGCTTTGTTTATTGTTGCTCCTCTAGTTCTTGCAGCTTTATGGTTAAGTTGTTTGTACAAACTTCTTGTGACTTTTTTTTTTTTTCTTGTGACCTTTTTAGGTAGGCCTGTATTTCTATAAATTTCCCTCTGAGAACTGCCTTTGTCCCGTAGGGTTTTGACTGCTGTGTATTCATTGTCATTTGTTTCCAGAAACTTTTTGATTGCATCTTTGATCACATTGTGTACCCATTCATTACTTAAAAGCATGTTATTCAGTCTCCATGAATTAGAGTGTTTTTGGTTTTTTCCCTTGAGATTGGTTTCTAGTTTCAAGCCATTGTGATCTGAGAAGATTCTTGGTATGATTTCAATTTTCCTGTTTTGTGGAGGCTTGTCTTGTGACCTACCATGTGGTCTATCTTATTGAATGTTACATGTGCATTTGAAAAGAATGTTTATTTTGTTTCTTTGAGGTACAAGGTTCTGTTTATATCAATTAGGTCCATTTCCTCTAGAGTTCAGTGTCACAACATCCTTACTAATTTTTTGTTTGGAAGATCTGTCCATTGTTGATAGTGGGGTATTAAAATCCCCTACTATTAGTGTGTTGCTGTCTATATCCTTGAATTCCTCCAAGATTTTTCTTATCTATTTCGAAGCACCTATGTTGGGTGCATATATGTTTACCAGAGTTATTACTTCTTGATGGATTGTTCCCTTAAGTATTATGAAATGTCCTTCCTTATCTCTTTTTATGGCCTTCATCGTAAAATCTAATTTGTCTGAAATAAGTATTGCTACTCCATGCTTTCTTTCATGCCCATTTGCATGATATATATTTTTACATCCCTTCAATTTGAATCTGTGTCCATCTTTTTTTCTGAGGTGGGTCTCTTGAAGACAGCATGTATGTGGGTCATGTTTCTTATCCATTCAGCTACCCTATGTCTTTTAATTGGTGCATTTAATCCATTTACATTTAAGTTCATTATTGATTGATAATTTTTTGTTGCCATTTTTCCAATTTGTACCTCTCTGTTTCTTCATTTTTTAAAAAAAATTTATTGTTGTTGTATTATATCCATCCCCTTTTTGCTCCCCTCTGTCCCCCTCACCACTCACCCATTCCCCCCAAAGTCAATCCCACCTGTTGTCCATGTCCATGGTTCCTTTATACTAGGTTCTTGTCTAAGCTGCTCCCCTTTCTTCCCTCTGCCTCCCCCCTACCCCCAACCTCTTTCCCCCTGACCACTGAAGGCCTATTCCTTGTATTCATATACTTGGTTCTGTTTTGCTTGTTGTTTCTTCATTTTTTTTTTTTTTAAGCAATCCCTTTAGCATTTCTTGCAATACAGGTTTGGTAGAAATGTATTCTCTTAGTCTTCTTTTGTCTTGGAAACTCCTTTTTTCTCCATCCATTTTGAATCCGAGTCTTTCTGGGTAGAGTATTCTTGGTCGCAGGCCTTTGTTTCCCATTACTTGGAATATTTTTTTGCCATTCCCTTCTGGCTTGTATTGTTTCATTGAATAATCATTTGATAGCCTTATCAGAGCCCCCTTATATGTTATTTGCTGTTTCTCTCTTGATGCTTTTAGGATTCTCTCTTTGTCTTTGAAATTTGCCATTTTACTTATTATGTGTCTTGGAGATTTTCTGTTTGAGTTGATCTTCATTGGGACCCCCTGTGCTTCCTGAACTTGAGTAATGTTTTCACTCATCCTGTTAGGGAAATTTTCTATCATTACTTTTTTGAACAAGTTTTCCATTCCTTGTTTCTCTTCTTCTGGTATCCCTATGATACTGATGGTATTGTATCTCATGTTGTCCTGCAGCCCTCTTAAAACCTCTTCATACTTATTCAGCCTTTTTTCATTCTCTTGTGCTGTCTTGGAATATTTTTCTATGTTGTCCTCCAACTCGCTGATCCAGTCCTCTGCTTCCTCTAGCTTACTGTTGATTCCTTCTACTGTATTCTTCAATTCAGTAATTGTATTCTTCCTTTCCTCCTGGCTCTTACTGATAGTTTCTAAGTCCTTTCTGATGCTGGTATATCTCTCAGTAAGTTCCTCATAACGTCCCTGGAGTTCTTTGTAGTTCCCCTGGAGTTGTTTGTAGTTTTCTTTGAGCTGGCTGAGCTCATTGATCTTCTCTATCATCATTCTTTTGAATTCCATATCTGATAGTTTGTTTGTCTCTGTTTCATTTAGTGATCTTTCTGGGGATTCTTCCTTTCCTTTTGGTGATGAACTGATTCTTCTTTCCCTATTTTGGTTATCTGTTGTTCCTTGTTTATGTCTTGGATTAATCTGCTTTGATTCCCTGCCTTTGTGGAGTACCCTTCTGTGTTAGGAAATTTGTGGAGTTCAGTGTTTCAGTCTCCTAGATTTTCCCCAATTGCTGCTTGTGGGGTGGCCTTTCTGTTATTAACTTGGCTATTTGGTTGTATTCTGGTTTGGTTGTGTATGTTGCTCCTTTCCTTCCTGTTGGCTGATTGACAGACACTCCTATTCTTTCTCATATTCTGTTTTTGAGCTGCTTCCAAAACAGAACCACCAGTCCAGGCAAAGTAACCAGACCTTCAGAGATATCTGTCTCCTTTAATCCCCCTTTCGACTGCCTATGAACATAACTATATACCCATGCCCTCCAAGGTAACCCTCACTTTTAATCACACCCTCAGCTGCAACTGAGCCAGTCTTAATAGGGATGTAGATATGTTAAAAATGTTGTATAAAGTGAAAAATAATTAAGTTGACTAAAGTATATATAATCTTGAAGGGTGCTAAGGAATAGCAAAATAGCAGGGATATGAGAGAGAAAACCAACTAATCTATTCTATAGAAATGAGGAGGGGGAGAATCAAAAAGCCTTAAGTGTGAGTAAACAGTGTAAGCCTATATATACGCATCTACCTCCCTGTTCACCCTTAATGAGCTCTGATTGGTCCAGGTGGAGCCGGGACCTATGTGATTTCAGCAGAAAAAAAAAAAAAAAAGTGTTGTCCGTAGTAGCTCATCCACAAAAAAAAAAAAAAAAAAAAAAGAAAGAAAGGAAAGAAAGAAAGAAAGAAAGAAAGAAAGAAAGAAAGAAAGAAAGAAAGAAACAGTTTAGGTGGCTGTGGAGGGAAGGAATACTTAGATTGAGGACTGGGAATTAATAGTAGCAGGAGAGTGAGTAGACTTTTCAACAAGAGTAGGAGGAGGGTCTTGGATATTTAGGTGGATTGAGATAGGAGAGGAGTAAAAATATGTGAGTTGGGATACACTATGGTATAAACAGTATTTACTTAAAATGCACTAATTGTGCGGCTTGGAAGTAACTTTTGAAAAGGATATGTTAGGGGTTAATAGTTCATGTAGCTCTCGGTGTAACTGAGGTGCTTGAGATTATCAGAGATCCATTTCCTGAGTCTGCCTCTTTTTCATGGTCGGGTCTCTGCAGTCTACAGTCTAGCTTTGTGGTCTTGGAGTGACATGGCCTATGGCTGTCACAGTCAGGGCTGATTCTGAGTGTCAGCCCCCAGGTAGGCTGGGCCTCCAGTAGCCTAGCTGGGGTTCTGTGCTGCTGGTGTTTTGGGGCCCTCCCTTCTCTCACTGGTTCTATGTGAAGACCTGCAGGATGCTTATGTGGTGTCTATGGCTGCTCCTCCCCCTCCCGCTCCTGGAGAAGGTTCCTGCCTGCTATGGGCACCTGGCTCCAATGTGGGGTGGCCTGCAACCTTGCTGGCTCCTGTGATGGCTAGCCCTACCCCCGCAGCTCCCAGAGGAAGTAGCCCCTGTCTGCTAACAGCACCTGGCCCTCCTGGGGCTAAGACTAAGCCTCCAGGCAGTTCAGCTCTTTGAGGAGTTTTTCATCACCATCTCTGTGATGCGTGCCTGGCTCCCTAGAGGGTCTGCAGAGCAGCCTGCCAGCTAATGCTACTCCTCCCCCTCCAGCTCCTAGAGGAGGCCTCTGTTGCCTGCAATGGGCACACCAGTTGAACCAGCTGCAAGTTCCTTGCTCGCAATTTCGAGATTTTGTGGGAGCCTGCACGCCAGTGTGGGTGCAAGGGGCTGGGCCCTCCCCTTCGCCAGGGCTCTGAGTTGCCCTCTCCCTGGTGGCACAGGGGCATTTTTTTGGCCCTCTCCCAGCTCCAGCCAGCGAACTTACCCACTCCCCGCTCCTACTCCCTACAGGGCTCTTCTCCTCAGTCTCTGGCCCAGGGAGGTGCTTGCTCTCTCTCAGTCTCTGGAGTGAGGCTCTCACACAGTCCCTCCCCTGTAGCAGTTCAATTCCTCATTCCCTCCGGAGTTTGCACTCAAAAGTGTTAAATTTTGCAATAAATTTATTCTTACATGTAAATACATAAATATGAGCACTATTTTTTAAATTGTTCAAAAAAGTCTCCATTTGTTGCTATAATAGAGTTGATTTGACTTCAGAATCTTAAGCACACTTTCATTAACTTTTCTTTATCCATGTTTCCAATCTTAATTTTATCAGCCTCTTTATTGGAATAAGGTTATTTATTAACTTCTCTCTCACAAATGCTCCATACATAATAGTTCAAAGGATTTGCATCTGGTGAACTAGGTGGCCAGATTTCCTTTGACAAGAATTCAGGAACATTGACACTGAAAAATTCTTGCACCTTTTTGGCCTTTTGTGCTGGTACACCATCTTGTTGGAAGATCAAATGACATCCGTTTACTACTTGCTTCATCCACGGTACAACTACTTTTCTCAAAATATCAAGGTAAACATCCTAGATCTTCACTGATGATCTCCTGGATTCTATGTACAATATCTGGACTTGTGCAATCTGTGCATACCTTATGTGTTTTCCTTGTTGGTGCGGTGACATCAGGATCAGCATCATACACCTTCTTCACATTGTAAACTGTATGTATAGGGATGCTATTGAAGTCCTCAATTCCTTTAGCAGCTCACCCTGCACACAGTCCAGAAACTATGGTTGCTCTAACATCGTGCTCTCAGAATTTAATACTTTATATCTGAAACAATGATGTTAAATCATAACCTTAGAAACATAGTTTTTCAAAATTAGTAAGAAGCATGTGAAATAAGGAGATGCAAAGTTATTGCCAATTGATTGGGTGCACCCTGTATATCTGCACCTGGAATTGTGCATAAAAGTATTTGCTCTCCACCATGGACCAAGACTGAAGCATGGGAATAGGGTTTAAAATGTTCCCTTTCTGTAATATTAGAGAGTGTACACTTCCTTTTCCCACATATATTTATTGGGAGAAGTTTATTTCAATGCTGGCTTCTTCTCTTGGGTTGCCATGGTGAGAACAAGTGAAGAACAAGTGACAACAGAAAAGAAAATTTAGTCCTACCCAGAGAGCCAATGCTTCAGGAGGAATTAATAAGAGTTCCCTCTCAGCAAAACCAAGCTTGCCATAGCTGCAGTGTTACACAGGGGCTAGGGAGGGGGTCTTTGGGCTGCATGATTTATCTCAGCAGTTCTTATGCTGTTGCCAGTGTGTTAGAATGAGAAAAGACCAGCCTCTAAGACTGACAAGTTTATATTTTCTCCATCCAAACTCATATCAAGGGACACTGAGAGCTTTTATCTTACTGCTTCCCTCAGTGCCTGCAAACAGATGCTGCCATCAGACTCATGTAGATGACACACATCAGCACCTCACAATCTTTGTACTGACTAAGAACAGAGCCATCACCCTTTTGAGCCCCTGACAGTTATGTTCAACATGAGATGAATGGCTAAATCAAGCTGGCTGTGAGTATAGAGCAGCAGCTAATTTCTTAGCAGGGCATGCTGCTTGGCTGGGGAAATAATATTCATATCTCCTCTAACCTGCCATCCAACATTTAATTTTATTCTTGGCACATGCTGGAGATGTGACTGTCTTGGGTCTCCAGTCCTGACAATTTGCTTCACCAGAAATAAGCCCATGTCTCTATGGTCAATTAATACTTGACAAAGGGAGCATAAGCATACAAAGGGGTAAAAATAGCCTATACAATAAGTGGTGTTGGGAGAACTGGACAGGGACATACAAAAACATGAAACTAGACCACCAACTCACACCCTACACCAGAATAAACTCATAATGGATAAACAAATATAAATCATGGCATTATAAAAGTCCTAGAGGAAAACATAGGCAGTAAGTTTCAAATCAGCCATGTAGCAATATTTTTACCAATATATCTCATAGAGCAAGGGAAAGAAAGGAAAAAATAAACACATTTGTTTATTGTTATTTATGATTCCATTTATGTTTAAATTTTATTGTTTTATTGCAATTGTTTCATTTCAAATTAAAAAGCTTCTGCAGGGCTAAAGAAAACATCAGCAAAATGAAAAGGGAACCAACCATATGGGATAGCATATTTGTCAATGAGACATTGAATAGGAACTTAATCTCCAAAACATATAAAGAACTCACATGACTCAACACCAGGAAGACAAACAATCCAATTTAAAAATGGGCGAAGGACCTGAACAGACACTCCTCCAATGAGGATATACAGATGGTCCATCTGTATATGAAAAGATGCCCAACATCACTAGCCATCAGAGAGATTCAAATTAAAACAATGAGGTACCCCCTTGCACCCATTACAATGGCCATCATTAACAAATCAAACAAGTGCTGGCAAGGATGTGGAGAAAAGGGAACCCTAGTGCATTGTTGGTGGGAATGCAGGCTGGTGCAGCCACTGTGGAAACACGGAATTTCCTCAAAAAACTAAAGACTGTTTTTTTTTTTTTTTTTTGAGCCAGAAATTCCACTGCTGGAAATATACCCTAAGAATCCCAGATCACCAATTCAAAAGAATTTAGGCACCCCTATGTTCACAGCAGTGCTATTCATAATAGCCAAGTGCTGGAAACAGTGTAAGTACCCATCAGTAAATGCATGGATCAAAAAACTGTGGTACATTTACACAGTGGAATACTACACAGCAGAGAGAAAAAGGAACTACCTTTTGCAACAGCATGGATGGAACTGAAGAATATTATGCCAAGTGAAATAAGCTAGCTGGTGAAAGACAAATACCATATGATTTCACCTATAAGAGGAATCTGATTGAACTATAAGCATGGAACTTGGAACAAACTGACAGCGACCAGAAGTGGGAGGGGAGGAGAGTACTGGTGGAGAGAAGGGGAGGGGAGTAGTCAAAGAACATGTGTGAATGACCCATTGACATGGACAATGGTGTGAGGATTGACTGTGGGAGCTGGGGATGGGCCGGGTGGAGGAGGGCAAAGGGGGAAAAATTGGGACAGCTCTAACAGAATAACAATATAAAATTTAAAAATTAATAATGAAAGAAAAGAATTGTCATTTGATAGTTTACTGAGGATAAAACATTGGCCTCAGCAGAAGCAGGAGACTTGTCAAAGTGCAGTAATGTGGTTTCCAAATCATAGGATGAGTTCTGGATTATAGATGCTTCATGTTTAACCAGAGCTCAGGACCCTGGACAATTTCAAGTGTTATCTGACAAGCGCTGGACTCAATGTAAGATTCTGGGGCCCAGTCTTTACTCCTGCACTGACTTGCTGTGTAACCTTGAGCATGTCACTTCCCTTCCCATTATCTTCAATTTCCTCATTGAGAAAAAAGAATATATCATGGGGAATATTAAGAGATTCAAATGAGAGCCTGGATATAAAGCTGCTCTAAAATGCAGGGGAAAAGCCTCCATATGTGTAAAGCAAGCTTTTTAATATTCATGTGATAGTGAAGGACAACGATGTACATTCCAAGGTTCTTGAAAGCATATATAGAGGATAGCAAGGGTCTTAGCCCAGGTCTTACCTATAAGCCTTAGGTAAATGTTTTGACAGTACCTCCTGTGGGGTGAGACTGTGGGCTTGGGGACACCAGGGACCTAATAGAGATAGATAGGGAGGTCAAGGGGTGTCAAAGATGTAACTACTGAAATGATAACATGTATCAAAAAATAATTATATATGTACACAGATACTACACATACACACATATATATGATATATATACGATATATATATAATTTATAATATGCCAATCATTCTGCTAAGTCATATATAATATATATAATCATTTAAACCTTATAATAATCCTGTGAAATTAGTATGATTAACATCCCTAGCTTATAGATAAAGAAACTGAGGCTTAGAGGCTGACTTGCTATTTTTTTCATGGTCACTTAGCTAGCAAAAAGAATCAGTATCTGAACCAAGTATATGAATACAAGGAATAGGCCTTCAGTGGTCAGGGGGAATGGGGTAGGGGGGAGGGGGGAGGTAGAGGCAAAGATGGGGAGCAGCTTAGACAAGAACCTAGTATAAAGGAACCATGGACATGGACAACAGGTGGGATTGACTTTGGGGGGAATGGGTGGGTGGGTGAGGGGACAAAGGGGAGCAAAAAGAGGATGGATGTAATACAACAACAATAAAATTTTAAAAAAAAGGGTGCGGCCTTTGTCTCCGGCAATGGCGGGTCGCCCGCCACAAGTTCCCGGCTTGCCGGCTCTCCAGCTCGCCGTTTGGATTTTCCCGCGGAGCCTGGGGGCCTGTGAGGTTGCACCAGGCTGGGCCTCCCCCCTCGCAGGGGCTTCTAGCTGCTGTTTCCCCAGCGGCCCAGCAGCTCCGTTTTTCGGCCCTCTTGCCGCCCCCGCCGGTGCACTTCCCGCTCCCCCGCTCCGGCTTCCCGCAGGACTCCTCTCCTCCGCCTCTAGCCCCGCGCGCCGCGAAACCTCCTCTCCCTGTTGCCGGGGCTTTCTTTACTGATCTGGAGTGAGAAGAAGAAAAGGAAAACAAGGCAAGAATATCATTATTCAACTTTCCTCAGTTTGCAGATATCTCTTTGTTGGTTTTCAATGCTTCTATGACTAACACTACCTGAGAAAGGAAGCCTTCTCACTCATGAGGAATGGTTGTGGACTATTGGAGGATCCTGCAGGCTTTTCCCTGAGCATAGTACCTTGCATGGAGAATCCAGTTCCAGTTAACCTCTTCCACCCCCTCTCAGCTCTCGTCATAAATGGTCCACCACACAGGCTTTAACTGCCCATATCACCTCACTGCACAGCTGGGACTCTTGGGTGAAGCCCAGAAAGACTTCCTAAGCTCTATTGTTCTTTCCAGAGTTCAAGTGGAGGTGAAGGCTGCTCTGCTGCTGCCTCTCTTTCCAACTGTCTTCCTTTGCTTGGGTCGGTCCAGAGGCAGATCATTGAGTCCTGTTGCTTAAGCAGACAGCCAACATGGGACTGAGATGACGGTATCACTTGGATGAAATCACTGAGTCTTTACAGTTTTGGCTTCTGGGAGGAGAAGAAAGCTTATGGAGGAGGGAACTTGGACCACACTAGGCAGCAGAACTAACAAACCTCTGAGACCCCCAAAGCCCTTCCTACTTTCCCACCCTCTGATTTTATAGACTTGTGGGTGAAAAGTTGAAGTGTTGGGTGACTCTATTCAGCAGTTCTTTCCTCTCTCCCTGGCCCACCTTGTTGATGGTTCTCTTTTAAAAATGTGGTATACAGAGCCCTATTTTTAGTTGTGATATCATGCTGTAAATGGAAAGCTCCATCCAACATTCTGCTACAACTCTTGCTTTAAAGCAATATGGCTACATTTAGAATAAGATTCTTCAGATTTCTGCAGCACATATACAGAGAAATTCAGATTCCAGTTTTCAACTATTAAAGACAAGAACAGTTTATCACTTAGTGGTGAAATTCCTTGAGTAGAAAAAGTTAACCATAACTTTGAAAATTCTTCAAAAGTTTTGGCCTGGTTGGTTTATCCCTTGCTAACTGACATTCTATGTGGCTTCCATAGATTATCTTCTTGTAGAATTCAGGGGCCAGAAAACACTTTAAACTTTTTACTAGTCTCATAATTCCCCAGCAGCGTGGAGCATGTGACTCTAAGTTTATCACCTTAGAGTTATTTTGCATCTTGGATCTCTGCAGTACTTCAAAGTTTTCCACAGTGTATATTATGGAGAGAGAAATAGTACAATTCTGTACGTGGTTGGTTGTTAGAAGATTTAATGAATATTGTGCTATAAATTTATGTAATTAGGGAATGTTTGAAAGAAAAACATACTCCTTAAAATCTCTCTCCCAATAACCCATATTTTATTCTTTTAATTTTTTCCTTAGAAATTATAATAGCCTACTATATACATTGTTTGCTTATTTAGCTTGTTACTCTTTGTGTTTCCCAATTAGAATGTAAGCTTCATGAGGCCCAGAAATCTTTTTTGTCCATTGCTGTGCTTGACACCTATAACAGTGTCTGACATTTGAATGTATTAAATAAGTATTTAATAATTTAAATAAGCGATTAATAAGTGAACCAAGAAATGGATGAATACGTAAGTAGCATTTTTAATAACCCACATTTTCTAGTGCTCACAAAACATCATTTCTTCTTACTGCCAAAAGGACACCAGAGCACTTTAGCCAAGTTACTCTAATGTGCTTTGGATTACCTTCAACATAGAATACTTTGGTATCAGAAAAAAATATGAAATGTGGAGATTTGTTATTATTTTCTTATGACCATCTTCTAGGCCTTTCACTTCTTCCTGAGTTTCATGGAAGCAAAAACAATGATAGAATGTCTTGTTTTTCAGTATTATTAAGATGTCAGTGGTGAAGAAAGAAAGGTTTTATTTGAAGGAGGCTGTATGTTTGGCATTTTTGGAGGGAAGACACAAGCTCAGCATAGTGGGTTGGGGGTGGGCTATCCAATTCATTATTTTCTGTCACTCAGGAGCCTGAGGTAAGAGGCAAGGAGAGAGACTCAAAGTTAGCGGGGCTGTTTTAGCTGAAGGGCGAGTGCACCAAGATAAGGCATGCAGGCTCAGTGACCTGGGGGTCAGCCTACAAGGAAGGCTCAGCAAGTTAACTATCAGCAAGCAACCAGGACAGAAGTGCAACCAGAATATATCTTCCCCAGACTATACAGTAAGTCCTCATTTAATCTTGTTGATAGGTTCTTCGACTTCAGGCAAAATGACATACAACAAAAACAATTCTGATTTAGGCTAATTGATATGAACAAGGGTTAAAGGTAACTATGACTTCTGATCAATGTTACAGTAAAACCATGATATTCCAGGACCTGCTGGATTTGCAGGAGTTGTACAGATAGGACCCAATGATACCCTCATTTTAAAATGCAAGGGAAGAATGGTTGGTCATGTTTAGTGGTATTGAGTGGGAAAAACTCTTATTTTTATAGCAATTGTTTGAGCATGGTCATTTCTGAATCCTAACAGACAGTGAGTATGCTGGCAACTATCACACACATATTTTCCCTGACAGTGTTGGCATTTCTATTCTTATGAATAGTTCCTGAATAGTCTTGGAACATGACAAGTCCATCTTTAAAAGGAAGAGTCTTGAAACACTTAACCTTGATTTCTACACTCACAACATATGATTAACAAAATCTAGAATTGCAATAATGCAGCGATTCAGAGTTGACTGCTGGTAGTTAGGTTGTTGTTAGTTTATTGATTGTTTACGAAAATAAAATATTGGAAGAACTTCAGAACACAGAGTTTTAAAAAAATGATAGCTAAGAGATGTTGAAATATCCTTATACTGGAATTCTTGTGGATCCAGGCACATGAGGAAGGATTTAACTTGATAGAGACTGGCCTCACTTGTTATAGAGTAATACTCTTTCTTTTATATTGTAGCCATTGAGAAAACACTTCTGAATAAGAAAATTATGCATTAAAATAGCAGTAGGTGAATGGGA
>PVIW01017698.1:0-13390 GCA_004026585.1 Noctilio leporinus
AAAAAAAAAAAAAAAGAGGAAGGAAGAAAAGAATAAAGAAAGGGTTTAGAAAGGCTGGGGAAGGGAGGAATACTTAGATTGAGGACTGGGAATGCATTATAGCCACAGAGTGAATAGACTTTAATTCAAGAGTAGGGGAGGGTCTTGGATATTTAGGTGGATTGAGGTATTGGGGGGGGATTAAGAATATGTGAGTAGTAACTTTTGCAAAGGATATGTTGGGGCTTAATAGTTCATATTGCTCTCGGTATAATTCAGGTGCTTGAAATTGACAGCAATCCCTTTCCTGATGCTGCCTCTCTTTCTTGGTCAGGACTTTACAGTCTATAGTCTATATTCTAGCGGGTCTTGGTGCATGGCAGGGCCTCTGATTGTCACAGTAGGGCTGATTCTGAGTGTCCGCCCCCAGGTAGGCTGGGCCTTCAGCAGCCTGGCTGGGTTTTAGGGCTGCCGTTGTTCTGGAGCTGGCAGGCAACCCCCTCCCGCTCCTGGCGGAGTTTCCTGCCCAGGACACGCCCCCAGCACTTCTGCAGGGCAGCGGGCAGCTTCACTGGTCCTTGTGACGACTGGCCCCACCCCCGCAGTTCCGGGAGGAGGCCGGGCCTGTCAGTCAACACTGTCTGGGGTCCGCCTACACTGTCCCGCCCTTCCGGGGCGAGCACCACGCCTCCAAGCCAATCAGCTCTCTGTGGAGTCCTTTACGCGCCCTCTGCGATGAGCCCCTCCCAGGCGTGGGCACTGTGGCCTTTGTCTCAGGCAATGGCAGGTCGCCCGCCACTAGTTCCCTTCTTGTAGGCTCTCAGGCTTGCTGGCTTGCCGTTTGGAGTTTCCCGTGGAGCCTGGGGTCCTGTGTGGTTGCACAGGGCTGGGCCTACCCCCTTGCAGGGGCTTCTAGCTGCTGTTTACTGGGTGGCCCAGCAGCTCCACTTTCGGCCCTCTTGCTGCCCCACTGGTGCACTTCCCGCCGGTGCACTTCCCGCTCCCCGGCTCCGGCTTCCTGCAGGACTCTTCTCCTCCTCCTCTAGCCCTGCTTGAAGCCTCCTCTACCTGTTGCTGGAGTGAGTCTCTCACACAGTCCCTCCCCTGCAAGAGTTCAATTCCGAATTCCCTACGGTGTTTGCCCTCGCCACCCGCACTTCACTGCTGAGACTTCCAGTCGCCAGGGAGCCCGAAACTGGCCCCAGTCAAACGCGCCCCTCTGGGCAGAGCCGCCCCTGCCCAGAGCCGACCTCGGCCCGCCGGCTGGTCGGTGGGGAACGCCTCACCTACTGTCCTGCTGGCCTCCTCTGCCTCTGGGCCACGCTCCCCTGTGTCCAGATGCTGCCCGTTCCAATCCCCAGGTCCTGAAGACGTCTCACACTCCCTATCCTGTCCTCTAGCTGCTTTGGTACTCGAGAACACCATCAGCACTGCTCTCTACTCTGTTGCCATCTTCCCTCCTAAATTAAATATTTTTTAAAATGGGACTACATCAAACTGAAAAGTTTCTGTTCAGCCAAAGAACACATCGAGAAAATATAAAGGGAACCAACCATATAGGAAAACATATTTGCCAATTACACATCAGACAAAGGTTTTGATCTCCAAAATATATAAAAAACTAATAAGGTTAAATACCAGAGAGACAAACAACCCAATTAAAAATGGGCAAAGGACCTGAACAGATGCTTCTCCAAGGAAGGCATACAAAGGGCCCACAGGCACATGAAAGAATGCTCAACATCACTAGCCATCAGAGAGATACAAATTAAAATTACAAGGAGATTCCACCTCACACCTGTCAGAATGGCAATCATCAACAAATCAACAAACAACAAGTGCTGGTGAGGATTTGGGGAAAAGGGAACCCTTGTGCACTGCTGGTGGGAATGCAGGTTGGTGCAGCCAGTATGGAAGTCAGTATGGAATTTCCTCAAAAAACTAAGAATAGAATTCCCTTATGACCCAGTGATTCCACTGCTAGGATTATACCCAAACAATTCTAAAACATCAATTCAGGAGAATCTATGCAACCCTATGTTCACAGCAGCACTATTTACAATAGCCAAGTGCTGGAAACAACCTAAGTGCCCTTCAGTGGAAGAATGGATCAAAAAACCTTGGTACATTTACACAATAGCATTCTATACAGCAGAAAGAAAGAGAATTCCTACCATTTGCAATAACACTGGTGGAAATGGAGAGTATCATGCTTAGTGAGATAAGCCAGGCAGCAAAAATTAAATACCACATGTTCTCACTTAATACAGGAGACTAATGAACAAACAAACAAGCAAGCAAAATAGAACCAAAAACATGAATACAGGGAACACACTTTCAGTGGGTAGAGGGGAGGAGATGGGGGTAGAAAAGAATAAGGCAAGGGAGGGGAACAGTTTAGTCAAGGAACTAGCATGGATGACCCATGGATACAAACAACATATTTTGATGGAGATAAAGGCACAGGTTGACAGTAATATAGTCATAGTATAGGATTGTAAAGCCTCATTGACATCAATGGATAAACCTTTCAGACAGAAAATCAAATAGGAAATGGTGGCCTAGATCAGTTGGATTTAATCAATATTCAGAGTATTTCATTCCAAAGCAGCAGAATGAACTAGAAAAATCAACAACCAAAGCTAAAAGAGAATAGAAATACTAAAGATTAGGGCAGAAATAATTGAAATAGAGCCTAAAAAAGAACAACACAAAAGATTAATGACCCCAGAGCTGGTTCTTTGAAAAGGTACACAAGATTGACAAATCTTTAACCAGATTCATCAATAAAAAAAGAAAACCCAAGTACATAAAAACAGAAATGAAAGAGGAAATTAACAACTGACACCAAAGAAATACAAAGGATTATAGCCCTAACTGGTATAACTCAGTATGTTGGGTGTCATCCTGCAAATAGAAAGGATGCAAATTCAAGTCCTAGTTGAATACACGCCTGGGTTGTGGGTTTGGTCCCAATTTAAGCACATCCAAAAGGCAAACCAATTGATGTTTCTCTCACACATCAATTTTTCTCTCCCTCTCATTTTCTCTTCCTTCCCCACTCTTTCTCAAAAAGAAGAAGAAAAGAAGAAGGAAGAGAAGGAGGAGGAGAAGGAGAAGGAGAAGAAGCCTGTCCTTGGATGAGGATTAAAAAAGAACACAAACTGCATTTGTTTCCATTTAAAAAAAAGAAATCAAATAGCAAAATGGAAAATAGAAATCCATTCAATTGTAAAAATATGAATGCTTTAAACATCCCAATCTAAAGACAGTAATTGTTGCAGATGACATGATTCTACGTAGAGATAACTATGCATAGTCTACAAAAAATATTAGAACTAATAAATAAATTAAGTAATGTAGCAAGATAAAAAATTAATATCCAGAATTGAGTTGCATTTTTATGCACCAATAATGAACTACCAGAAAGAGAAATTAAGAAAACAACCTTATTAAGATTGTACCCCAAAATTACCTAGGAACAAATTTAACCAAGAAAGTAAAAGATCTATACTCAGAAAATTATAAGACATTTTAGAAAAAATTGAAGAAGATACAAGTAAATGCAAGTATATGCTGTGCTAATGGGTTAAAAAAAAAATCCTTAAAATTCCCATACTACCCAAAATGATTTATAAATTTAATGTTATCTCTATCAAAAGACCAACAGCATTTTTTACAGAACTAAAACTAATAATTTTAAAGTTTATATGGAACCACAAAAGACCATCAAATTGCCAAAGCGATCTTGAGGGGAAAAAAAAAAAAAAAAAACAGTCAAAGCTGTCATACTACCTGATATCAAACTATACTACAAGGTCATAGCAATCAAAGTAGCATGATTCTGGTGTAACAATAGACACATAAATCAATGGAAGAGAGTAGAAAGCACAGAAATAAACCTGTGCCTATTAGTGGTCAATTAATTTATGACAATTTGGATAAAGTCCTTCTCTTCAATAAATGATGTTGGGAAAATTAGACAGATACATGCAAAAAAACTAGACCGCTTTTTAAGTTTATATTATATACAAGGATAATCTCAAAATGGATTTTAAATACTTAAATGAAAAACCTGAAATCATAAAACTCCTATGAGAAAACACAGTTAATAAATTCTCTGACATTGCTCTTAGTAATGTCTTTAAATTATGTTTTCTCAAAAAATAAATAAAAATAAACAAATGGAACTACATCAAATTAAAAAGTTTTTGCACAAGGAAGGTAATCATTCACAGAACTAAAAGACAACCTAGGGGGGAGGGAGAGGTAGAGGCAAAGATGGGGAGCAGCTTAGACAAGAACCTAGTATAAAGGAACCATGGACATGGACAACAGGTGGGATTGACTTTGGGGGGAATGGGTGGGTGGGTGGGGGGACAGAGGGGAGCAAAAAGGGGATGGATGTAATACAACAACAATAAAATTAAAAAAAAATAAAAATAAAAAAAAAATAAAAAAAAAATAAAAGACAACCTACTCAATGAGAGAAGATATTTGCCAATGATATCTCCAATATGAGATTAATGTCCAAAATATATGAGTTCTGTCCCAAAAGTATTGGCTATGCAAACTGTTTTAATTATATTAACATTGGCTTGATACTTTTGGGACAGACCTCATATAAGAAACTCACACAACTTCACACAAAAATAAAATAGTCTAATTAAAGAGTGGCCAGAGGACCTGAATAGATGATTCTCCAAACAGGCCTACATATGGCCAATTGATGTATTAAAAATTGCTCAACATAACTAATCATCAGAGAAAGGCAAGTGAAAACTACAATGAGATATTACCTCACACCTGTCAGAATGGCTATCATCAATAAATCAACAAACACCACATGTTGGTGAATATGTGGAGAAAATGAGGCCCTCATGCAGTGTTGGCAGTAGGAATGCAGATTGGTGCAGCTACTATGAATAACAGTTTGGAGGTTTCTAAAAAAATTAAAGACAGAACTACCATATGACCCAGCAATTCCACTCCTGGGTATTTATCCAAAGAAATACAACACACCAATTCAAAAAATATATATGCATTCCATTGTTTATTGCAGCATTATTTACAATAGTCAAGCTATGAAAGCAACCTAAGTGTCCATTGATAAACAATTTAATAAAGAGGTGGTACATATATACAAAAATTTTTCTCAGCCATAAAAATGAACTCTTACCATTTGTGACAACATGTGTGGACCTACAAGGTACTTTGTGAAGTGAAATAAGTCAGACAGAAAATGACAACTACCATATAATTTCACTTATATGTGGAATCTGAAAAAACAAAACAAGCATACAAACAAAATAGAAAACAAAGCAATTGTTGCCAGGCAGAAGGGACTAAGTAGAAAAGCTGAAGTGATTAAAAAGTTCAAATTGGCAGGTACAAAATAGTCAAAGGACACAAAGTACAGTGTAGGGGATATAGTCAATAATATTGTTATAACTATGTATAGTACCAGGTGTGCACGCAACTTAATCAGAGGGATCACTTTGTAAGTTATATAAATATCTAATAACTATGTTGTATTCCTGCAACTAATATAATATTAAATGTCAATTATAATTGAAAAAGATTTTAATTTAATAAATAAAATAAGGACAGTGATTGTCATACTGGATAAAAAGGAGATGTCCAACTATAAAGTATAAACTGTTAATGGAAGACAAACCTTTGATGCAAAGGTGAAGATAGGTTGAAAGCAAAATGGTAAGAAAACATATGGTATACAAAAATCAAGCATAGAAAACTAATATATTAATATCAGACAAAATAGAGTTTAAGGGAAGAAATATTACTAGAGATGAAAAGGAACATCTCAGAGTAATAAAATGATCAAATATATCAAAAAGTTATATCAATTATAAATACCTAATGAGACCCTCAATACAATATTCCTTCAAAATATTTTAAGAAAAAACTGACAAAATTGAAAGAGAAAATATATATATATACAATTAAACAATATAGTTGGAGACAAAACTTGTGACTGGGGAAAAAAGCATTTTCATAATGACAGAAGGGTCAATCCATCAGGAAGACATAACAATTAAAAAGACATTGGAACCTAATATTAGAATCTAAAATAAACAAATCAAATCTAAAAACTAAAAGAAGTAGACATTCAACAATAACTATTGAATTTCAATACCCCACTTTTAATAATGACCAGAACAACTAGGAAGATCAAAAAGGAATTAAAACACTGTAACTCAACTAGCTAAACATACTTCTTTAAAATACTTCAACCAACGACAGCAGAATATGCATTCTTTTCAAGTGCACATGGATATGATACATCAGCAGAAAATATCTTGATGCTTATCTAAAAATTGAAATTATACAAAATATGTTCTCTAACTGCCAAGAAATTAAATTAAAAATCAATCACAGAAATAAATTTAGGGACTCACAACTATTGGGATATTAATGACACACTTCTAAATAACCCACGAGCCAAAGAAGAAATAAAAAATGGAAGCTAGAAAATATTTGACCTGTATTAAAACAAGAACAAAACATATCAAAATTTGTGGGATATATTAAACCAGTGATTACAAGGAAATTTAAAGCTTTAAATACTTGTATTATAAAAGCATAGTGATCTCAAATTAATAACTTTTCTATCTTAAGAAACTAGAAAATAGTAGGATCAAAGATGGCGACAGAGTAGAGAGCAGTGCTGATGGTGTTCTTGAGTACCAGAGCAGCTGGAGGACAGGATAGGGAGCGCAAGACATCTTCAGGTTCCTAGGAGTTGGAGCAGTCGGTGTCTGGACTCAGGGGAGAACAGCCCAGAGGCAGTGGAGACCTACAGGAGAGCAGGTGAGACAGTTCCAAACTGGCCAGCAGGCCGAGGTCGGCTCTGGGCAGTGGCAGCTCTACCCAGAGGGGCGTGTTTAACTGAAGCCAGCTCCAGGCTTTCTGGTGACTAGAAATCTGAACAGTGAAGTGTGGACAGTGAGGGCAAACGCCAGAGGGAATGATGAATTGAACTCCCGCAGGGGAGGGACAGCGTGAGAGCCTCACTCTGGCAACAGAGAGGGGAAGCTCCTCACTGGGTCAGAGGCGAAGGAGAAGAGTCCTGTGGGGAGCAGGAGGGCGGGAGCAGGGAAGTGCACCAGCTGGGGAGGCAAGAGGGCCAAAAATGGTGCTGCTGGGCCACTGGGGAAACAGCAGCTCGAAGCCCCTGTGAGGGGTGAGGCCCAGCCCTGCACACCCACATAGGCCCCCCAGGATCCCACAGAAACTCCAACCTGAGAGCTGGGAACTTGTAGCTGGGGCAACTGACCCACCCATTGTCAGAGACGAAGGCCGCACTGCAGACTTGCTGGGAGGGGCACATCACAGAGATGGTGTAAAGGACTCAGAGAGCTGGTCTGCTTGGAGAATTGGCTCTCACCTGGGGAGCTGGGCAGTGTTGGCAGACCCCGGGCACTGTTGGCAGACAGGGGCTGCCTCCTCCAGGAGCTGTGGGGGCAGGGCCAGTCATCACAGGAACCGGCAAGGTTGCAGGCTGCCCTAAAGAGGTGCCAGGTGCCAATCACAGGCAGGAACCTCCACCATGAGTTGGAGGGGACACCCTGCGATCCCCACAACACCGGCAGCCCTAAAACCCAGCTAGGCTACTGAAGGCCCAGCCTACCTGGGGGCTGACACTCAGAATCAGCCCTGACTGTGACAATCATTGGCCCTGCCACTCCAACAGCTAGACTGTAGGCTGCAGAGACCTGACCAAGATAAAGAGGCAGACTCAGGAAATGGGTCACTGCTAATCTCAAGCACGTGAGTTACACAGAGAGCTACATGAACTATTAATCCCCAACATATCCTTTTCACAAGTTACTTCTCAGATATTTTTAGTCCTCTGCTATCTCAATCCACCTAAATACCCAATACTCTCCCCCTACTCTTGATTGAAAGTCTACTCACTCTCTGGATGCAAGCCATTCTCAGTCCTCAATCTAAGTATTCCTCCCCTCCCCAGCCACCTAAACCCTTTCTTTATTCTTTTCTTTCTTCCTTTTTCTTTTTTTTCCTTCCTTTTTTTTCTCTTTTCTTCCTGTTAAAGCCCTCAGGTCATGGCTCCTACTGGACCAATCAGAGATCATAAAGGGTGAACAGGCACCTAAACCCTTTCTTTATTAATATTATTTTTTCTTTTCCTTGTTATTGTTTCCTTTTTCTTTTCTTTTTGTATTTTTAATTTTCTAAATTTTTTAAATTTTCTTTTTTTTTTCCTCTCTCTCTGCTATAAGCCCATAGATCCTGGCTCCACCTGGACCAATCAGGGATCATTAAGGGTGAACAGCCACCTAAACCATTTTTGCTTATTTTTAAATTATATATTATATATATATATATATGTATATATATATATATATATATATATATATATTTGCTGAAAGCCCTCAGTTCCTGGTTCCATCCAGCCCAATCAGGGATTATTAAGGATGAACAGCCATCTAAACCCTTTCTTCTTATTATTATTATCTTTTTTTTTTCCTTTTTCTTTTTTTCCTGCTAAAAGCCCACAGGTCCTAGCTCCACTGGACCAATCAGAGAACACTAAGGGTGAACAGGGAGGCAGTTGCAGCAACTATACACATAGACTTACAGTGTTCACTCATACTTGAGGCTTTCTGATTCTCCCTCTCCTCATTTAACTCCACAAGTCTCCTAACACAGAAGGATGCTCAACTAAGGCAAGAAAGCAAAGCAAATTATTCCAAGGAAAAAACAAAAAACAAAAAGCAAGAAACAACAGACAACCAAAATGGGGAAAAAAGGAATCAGTCCATCACCAAAAGGAAAGGAAGAATCCCCAGAAAGACCACGAAATGAAACAGAGGCACCCAAAATATCAGATAAGGAATACAAAAGAATGATGATAAAGAAGCTCATTGAGCTTACCCAGCTCAAAGAAAACTATACACAACTCCAGGGAACTTACAAGGAACTTACTTAGAGCTACAACAGCATCAAAAAAAAAGACATAGAAATTATCAATAAGTGCCAGGAGGAAATGAAGAATACAATTTCTGAATTGAAGAATTCAGTAGAAGGAATCAACAGTAGACTAGAGGAAGCAGAGGACTGGATGAGCGAGTTGAAGGATAATGCAGACAAATACTCCAAGACAGTATAAGAGAATAAAAAAAAAGGCTGAACAAGATTGAAGAGGGTTTAAGAGAGCTGCAGGACAACATGAAATGTAACAACATCCCTATCATAGAGATACCAGAAGGAGAAGAGAAACAAGCAATGGAAAACCTGTTCAAAAGAGTCATGATAGAAAATTTCCCTAACATGATGAGTGAAAACATTAGTCAAGTTCAGAAACACAGAGGGTCCCAATGAAGATCAATCCAAACAGACCAACACCAAGGCACATTATTATTAAAATGGCTAATTTCAAAGACAAAGAGAGAATCTGAAAAGCATCAAGAGAGAAAAGACAAATAACATACAAAGGGACTCCAATAAGGCTATCAAATGATTATTCAACAGAAACAATTCAAACCAGAAGGGAATGGCAAAAAGTATTTCAGGTAATGATAAACAAAGGCCTGCAACCAAGAACACTCTACCTAGCAAGTCTCTCATTCAAGATAGAAGGAGAAATAAGGAGCTTCCCAGACAAAAAAAGACTAAAAGAATACATCTCTACCAAACAGCATAGCTAGAAATGCTAACGGGTCTCCTTTAAAAACAAGTAAACAAATAAAATGAAGAAACAGAGAAAGCCAAAGAGGAATACAGACACAAATGGAGAAAATGGCAATGAATAAGTATCAATAAATAATAACCTTCCATGTAAATGGATTAAATGCACCAATCAAAAGACATAGGGTAGCCGAATGGATAAGACAACATGACCCACATATATGCTGTCTTCAAGAGACACACCTCAGAACAAAAGATTGACACAGATTGAGAGTGAAGAGATGGAAAACTATATATCAAGCAAATGGGCATGAAAAAAAAGCTGGAGTAGCAATACTGATTTCAGATAAAATAGATTTTATAATGAAGGCCATAAAGAGGGACAAAGATGGACATTTCATAATACTTAAGGGAACAATCCATTAAGAAGAAATAACTCTGATCAACATATATGCACCCAACATAGGAGCTCCGAAATATATAAGGAAAATCTCGGAAGACTTTAAGAAAGACATAGACAGCAACACACTCATAGTAGGGGATTTTAATACCCCACTATCAACAATGGACAGACCTTCCAAACAAAAATCCCCAGAGATGTTGTGGCATTGAACAACACTCTAGAGGAAATGGACCTAACTGATGTATACAGAGTCTTTTACCCCAAAGAAGCAAAATACACATTCTTTCCAAATGCACATGGATCATTCTCCAAGATAAACCACATGGAATGTCACAAGACAAGCCTCCACAAATACAGGAAAATTGAAATCATACAAAGTATCTTCTCAGATCACAATGGCTTGAAACTAGAAAGCAATCTCAAGGGAAAAAAAACAAAAATTCTCTAACTCATGGAGACTGAATAACATGCTTTTAAGCAATGAAGGGGTCAACAATGAGATCAAAGATGAAATCAAAAAGTTCCTGGAAACAAATGACAATGAACACACAACAGCCCAAAACCTATGGGATACAGCAAAGGCAGTGCTCAGAGGGAAACTCATAGCAATACAGGCCTTCCTAAAAAGGTTACAAGAAGTTTATAAAAACAACCTAACTCCAAAGCTGCAAGAACTAGAGGAGCAACAACAAACAAAGCCCAGAGCAAGTAAAAGGAAGGAAATCATCAAGATCAGAGCAGAACTAAATAACTCAGACATTCAAACTACAATTTGAAGAATCAACAGGTCCAGGAGCTGGTTCTTTGAAACAAATAAACAAAACTGACAAGTCTTTATCGAGACTCATCAAGAAAAAGAGAGAGAGGACCCAAATAAATAGAATCAGAACTGAAAGAGGAGAAATCACAACTGAAACTTCAGAAATACAAAAGATTGTAAGAAATTACTATAAACAACTATATGACAAAAAATATGACAACCTGGATGAAATGGACACATTTCTGGAAAGGTATAATCTACCAAAACTGAACCCAGAAGAAGCAGAAAGCCTCAATAGGCCCATAACAACTAGTGAAATTCAAGAAGTCATCCAAAATCTCCCAAAGCACAAAAGCCCTGGACCAGATGGCTACGCAGGTGAATTTTACCAAACATTTAAAGAAGAACTCACTCCTATCCTCCTCAAACTATACCAAAAATTTCAGGAAGAGGGAAGACTCCCAAACTCTTTCTATGAGGCCAATATTATTCTAATCCCAAAACCAGGGCAAGATCCAACAAAGAAAGAAAGCTACAGGCCAATATCTCTGATGAACATAGATGCTAAAATTCTCAACAGAATATTGGCCAATCGGATTCAGCAGTATATTACAAAGATCATACACCATGATCAAGTGGGCTTCATCCCAGGGATGCAAGGATGGTACAACATTCGTAAATCAATCAATGTAATACACCACACCAACACATTCAATGATAAAAACCATATGATCATATCAATAGATGCTGAAAATGCATTTGATAAAGTACAGCAACCATTTATGATAAAAACCATCAGCAAAGTGGGAATAGAGGGAGCATACCTCAACATCATAAAGGCCAACATCATACTTAATGGAAAAAAACTGAAAGCTTTCACCCTAAGATCAGGAACGAGACAAGGCTGTCCACTTTCTCTACTTCTATTCAACATTGTCTTGCAAGTTCTAGCTATAGCCATCAGAGAAGAAAAAGGAATCAAAGGTATCCAAATTGGAAAGGAGGAAGTCAAACTGTCATTATTTGCAGATGATAGATAGTGTACATACAAAACCCGATGGGCTCCACCAAAACCTTACTCGACCTAATAAGCAAATTTAGCAAAATAGCTGGGTATAAAGTCAATATACAGAAATCAAAAGCATTTTTGTATACCAATAATGAAACGACAGAAATAGAAGCAAAAAAACAAATCCCATTTACCATAGCAATAAGAAAAATAAAGTACCTAGGAATCAACTTAACTAAGGAGGTCAAAGACCTGTACTCAGAAAACTACAGAACAATGAAGAAAGAAATCAAGGAAGATACAAATAAATGGAAGCATATGCCATGTTCGTGGATGGGAAGAATTAACATCATTAAAATGTCCATACTACCCAAAGCAATCTACATATTTAATGCAACCCCAATTAAAATACCAATGACAGACTTCACAGAAATAGAAAAAATACTTCAAAAATTTATATGGAGCCAAAAACGCCCACGAATAGCCACCACAATCTTGAGAAAGAAGAACAAGGTAGGAGGAATCACAATACCGGACTTCAAACAATACTACAAGGCTACTGTCATCAAAATAGCATGGTACTGGCATAAGAATAGACATACAGATCAATGGAACAGAATAGAGAGCCCAGAAATTAACCCAGGACTTTATGGTCAACTTATATTTGACAAAGGGGGAAGGAACATCCAATGGAGTAAAAACAGTCTCTTCAACAAATGGCGTTGGGAGAACTGGACAGCAACATGCAAAAAGATAAAACTAGAACACCAATTTACACCATACACCAGAATAAACTCAAGATGCATAAAGGATTTTAACATAAACAGTGCCACCATAAGGGTCCTGGAGAAAAATATAGGCAGTAAACTTTTGGATATCCTACACAAAAATATGTTTACTGATACTTCACCAAGGGCAAAGGAAATCAAAGAATGAATCAACAAATGGGACTATATGAAATTGAAAAGTTTCTGTTCAGCTAAAGAAAATATCAGCAAAATTCAAGGGGAACCAACGATATGGGAAAACATAATTGCCAATGATACCTCAGACAAGGGTCTGATCTCCAAAATATACAAAGAACTAATGCAACTCAACACCAGGGAGACAGACAGCCCAATTAAAAAATGGGCAAAGGACCTGAACAGACAACTCACTGAGGAAGATATACAAGGGCCTAGAGGCATATGAAAGAATGCTCAACATTGCTAGTTATCAGAGAGATGCAAATTAAAACTACATTAAGATACCACCTCACATCTGTCAGAATGCCAATCTTCAGAAAATCAACAAACAACAAGTGTTGGTGAGGATGAGGGGCAAAGGGAACCCTCATACACTGTTGGTGGGAATGTAGGCTGGTGCAGTCACTGTGGAAAACAGTATGGGGTTTCCTTAAAAAACTAAAAATGGAACTGCCTTTTGATCCAGCAATTCCACTACTTGGACTATACCCAAAGAATCCTGAAACACCAATTCATAAGAACCTATGCGCACCTATGTTCATAGCGGCACTATTTACAATAGCCAAGTGCTGGAAACAGCCTAAGTGCCCATCAGTGGATGA
>PVIW01017699.1:0-13388 GCA_004026585.1 Noctilio leporinus
TTTGAAATTAGCCATTTTAATAATAATGTGCCTTGGTGTTGGTCTGTTTGGGTTGATCCTCATTGGGACCCGCTGTGCTTCCTGAACTGGATTCATGTTTTCACTCATCATGTTAGGGAAATTTTCTATCATGACTTTTTTGAACAGGTTTTCCATTCCTTGTTTCTCTTCTCCTTCTGGTATCCCTATGATATGGATGCTGTTACATTTCATGGTGTCCTGCAGCTCTCTTAACCCCTCTTCAGTCTTATTCAGCCTTTTTTGGTTCTCTTGTACTGTCTTGGAGTATTTGTCTACATTATCCTCCAACTCGCTGTTCTTGTCCTCTGCTTCCTCTAGACTACTGTTGATTCCTTCTACTGTATTCTCCAATTCAGAAATTGTATTCTTCATTTCCTCCTGGCAGTTATTAATAGTTTCCATGTCCTTTTTCTTGCTGTTGTAGTTCTCAATAAGTACCTTGTAACTTCCCTGGAGTTCTTTGTAATTTCCCTAGAGTTCTTTGTAATTTCCCTGGGGTTCTTTGAAATTTCCCTGGAGTTTTTTGTAATTTCCCTGGAGTTCTTTGTAGTTCTCCTGGAGTTGTTTACAGTTTTCTTTGATGTGGCTGAGCTCACTGAACTTCTCTATCGTCATTCTTTGGAATTCCTTATCTGATATTCCAGGTGCCTATGTTTCATTTTGTATTCTTTCTGGGGATTCTTCCTTTCCTTTTGGTGATGGACTGATTCTTTTTTTCCCCATTTTGGGTGTCTGTTCTTGCTTGCTCTTTATTTATTTATTTATTTTTGTTCATTCCTTGCGTTAACCTGCTTTGCTTCCTTGCCTTAGTTGAGCCCCCTTCTGTGATAGGAGATTTGTGGAGTTCAGTGTTGCCGTCTTCCCGATTTTCTCCACTTGCTGTTCTTGGTGTGTCCTTTATTTGGGCTGTCTGGTTGTATTCTGGGCCTGTGGGCTTTTAGCAGAAACAAAAGCAAAACAAATAACAAAACAAACAAACAAACAAACCAAACCAAACCACACACACTCAATAAAAAAAGCAAAGGGAAAAAAGAAATAAAAACGATAATAATAATAAGAAGAAAGGGTTTAGATGGCTGTTCACCCTTAATAATCCCTGACTGGTCCAGATGGAGCCTGGACGTGAGGGCTTTTAGCAGAGGAGAAAAAAAAAATAGAAGGAAAAAAAGGGAGAAAGTCACAAGACAAAGAGAAATCTATATTAATAAAGAAAAGGTTTAGGTGTCTGTTCACCCTTGATGGTCTCTGTTTGGTCCAGGTGTAGCCAGGACCAGTGGGTTTTATCACGGAGAAAAGAAACGAGAAAGAAAAAAAGTAAGAAAAAATAAAAAAGAAAAGATGGGGTGGAGAAAGTCACAAGACAAAGAGAAATCAATATTAATAAAGAAAGGTTTTAGCTGTGTGTTCCCCCTTTATGATTTCTGATTGGTCCAGGTGGAGCCAGAACCTGTGGGCTTTACCAGGAAGAAAAGAAAAAGAAAAAGGAAGAGGAAGGAAGAAAA
Source organism: Noctilio leporinus (assembly GCA_004026585.1). NCBI lineage: Eukaryota > Metazoa > Chordata > Mammalia > Chiroptera > Noctilionidae > Noctilio > Noctilio leporinus. Next base: position 1,524 of record PVIW01017699.1, read on the forward strand.
GAACAAAGAAAGGGTTTAGAAAGGCTGGGGAAGGAAGGAATACTTAGATTGAGGACTGGGAATGTCTTATAGCCACAGAGTGAGTAGACTTTAATTCAAGAGTAGGGGGAGGGTCTTGGATATTTAGGTGGATTGAGGTATTGGGGGGATTAAGAATGTGTGAGAAGTAACTTTTGCAAAGGATATATTTGGGATTAATAGTTCATATTGCTCTCGGTATAACTCAGGTGCTTGAGATTGGCAGCAATCCCTTTCCTGAGGCTGCCTCTTTTTCTTGGTCAGGACTTTACAGTCTATAGTCTTATATTCTAGCTGGTCTTGGTGCATGGCAGGGCCTCCGACGGTCACAGTAGGGCTGATTCTGAGTGTCCGCCCCCAGGTAGGCTGGGCCTTCCACAGCCTGGCTGGGTTTTAGGGCTGCGGGTGTTCTGGAGCTTGCAGGGTGCCCCCTCCCACTCCTGGAGGAGGTTCCTGCCTGTGAAGAGCACCCGGCACTTCTGCAGGGCAGCCCGCAACTTAGCTGGTCCCTATGACGACTGGCCCCACCCCCACAGTTCCGGGAGGAGGCCGCCCTGTCTGTCAACACTCTCCTGGGTCCGCCTACACTGTCCCACCCTTCCGGAGTGGGCACCACTCCTCCAAGCCAACCAACTCTCTGCGGAGTCCTTTTCGGGGCCTCTGTGATGAGCCCCTCCCAGGTGTGGGCGGTGCGGCCTTTGTCTCCAGCACTGGCAGGTCCCCACCACTAGTTCCCGACTTGCCAGCTCTCAGGATCCCTGTTTGGAGTCCCCGCAGAGCCTGGGGGCCTGTGTAGTTGTGCAGGGCTGGGCCTCCCCCCTCGCAGGGGCTTCCAGCTGCTGTCTCCCCGGTGGCCCAGCAGCACCGTTTTCGGCCCTCTCGCCGCCCCGCCGGTGCACTTCCTGCTCCTCTGCTCCGGCTTCCCGCAGGACTCTTCTCCTTCTCCTCTAGCCCCACATGGAGCCTCCTCTCCCTGTTGCCGGAGTGAGTCTCTCACACAGTCCCTCCCCTGCAAGAGTTCAATTTCGCGTTCCCTATGGTGTTTGCCGTGGCCACCCGCACTTCACTGTTGAGACTTCCAGTTGCCAGGGAGCCCGGAACTGGCCTCAGTCAAACGCGCCCCTCCATGTAGAGCCACCCCTGCCCAGAGCCGACCTCAGCCCACCAGCCGGTGGGTTGGGAACGCCTCACCTACTGTCCTGCTGACCTCCTCTGCCTCTGGGCTGTGCTCTCCTGTGTCCAGATGCTGCCTGCTCCAATTCCTAGAGTCCTGAAGATGTCTCACGCTCCTTATCTTGTCCTCTAGCTGCTCTGGTACTGGAGAACACCATCAGTACTACTCTCTACTCTGTCGCCATCTTCCCCCCCCCACCAAGACTTTTTCTTGCCAAGAGAAAAGAATAAATGAATAGTTAAACAAATGAAAATACATATGCCTCCACCCACCAACAGGTGCAAAAAGTACTGAGATACTTAAGAGCAGGGAGACTGCCTTCCTTAGCTGCTCTCAGAGGAGCTATCATCACCCTACTTGAGGTGCTTAGAAGGTAACACATCAACAAGATGAGATACAGAAGTTACTTCCAGCACAAATAAAACTAATTTAATTTTTTAGCTGATACAAATTGAAATTTTACCAAGTGCCAATCCCCTTATATAACTACCTAAAGTCATCAGACATACTTATCAAGGTATATATGTCATTATCCTCATTTTATAGAAGAGGTAACTAAGACTTAGAAAAATGGAATAACTTGCCGAAAGGCATATGACTAGAAATGCACAGAAATGAATTTCAAACCCAGGTTAATAGGACGCTGAGACTTTTTTTTTTTCCTGCTCCTCCATTCTATTGGATTTGAAGAGAGAAATTTACCTTTATCCAAGGTTTCCATTCTGATCAACAAGTCAAAATCCTCAGACTTGGCACAATTTGGTATTTACAGTGAGTATTTTACATTCCCAGTTACAAAAGGCCTCTGTACTGACAGGAATTAAATTGATGCCCTGCCCCATCTTCTGCAGCACATTATAACAAATGTCAAATGTCAATCTTCCTTTGCAGGCTATTAACGGTATTTGTCTAACTATATTTCATTTCTATTAGCAAAGCTAGAGTTGGAAAATCAAATCCAAAATATCTCACTCCTAAGTGTCATATAGCAGTCTGATCACATTGGGAGTATTGGGAGAAGTAGAACACATGTACCCCTCCTTGTTTATGGCATGCTAATAGGCTCTAAAAAATTGTAAGCCTATACCACTGTACAGAGCCATTCTCCAGAGATAAAATGTTCCAATGAACACCAAGTAAACAGGAGGCACCAATTTCCCTTGAGGTCTATATAACAGTATTTCTCCCTTTCTTACAGCCACCCTCTCCCTAAATGGAGAGTTTCATTCATTCACTGTATGTGTATATTGAATCAACACACTGGACAGGGCCTGTGCTTAGTGCCAAGGTCAGAAATTTGAATGTGATTCCATCTAGTAGGGGAGAGAGAGATTTAATCAGATAATAAATAACCACTCAATGTGGCAAAAAAAAAAAAAAAATCTACAGTGAGACTTAGAAGAAGGTGCAGGAAACACATAGAGAGGGGCAACTCTAACTTTTACCAGAGGATGTAGAGAAAGGTTTTCCTAAAAGGATGACAAAGACAACTTAATGCTGTTTTAATCGAACACATATTGAAGTCCCAATTTTTTAAAGTATAGTATTGGGCCTTATTTATCCAGATATCTCCTTTAAAAATGGAAGCAGTAAGGAAGCTACATCATGGCCAGTTTACTGAAGTGCAAGTGACCGTGACTTCATCCCACATGCACTGATGGCTCTATGGTATGTGATCCAGAGCACAGAAGAATCTCCTAACACTGACCAATAACCCTGTAATGCCATGCTTTGTCAGAAGGGTGCAGACAGTTAAGAATCTAAATTCAAGGGTTTTAAAAGCCAAAGAACACATAGAATACATCCAGTTGAGTCATTTGCAAACCACAGAGCAGGCAGTGCAGGATGTGCAGAAGCTAAAGATGTGAAACAACAGACCTACAGCAAGTTTGAAATAGTGCAACTCTACTGTTTTATGTATTGAGTTGCTGCACCTGCTATTGTTTGAGGTGATGGTTCTGTCGCTGAAAAGAATTTAAACTAATCTACTTAAACATTTTACACATGAAGGAAACTGAGGCTCTAAAAAGGAAACTAATTCATTCAGCCTAGATGACACAGTGTCTCAATCAGCCAGCTAGGGTGAAAAACTCATCAAGGAGAAACACATAAACCAAATCCAAAGTACAACCAGACAGCCCAAATTAATGACATAAAAGGTACTCTAAGAGCATAAAGTTGAAATTTATAAGATGGCACCACTGAACCCCTTAAGTCTCATAATACAGGAGGGCACTCCACGAAGGAAGGGAGTCAAAGCAGATTAATCTGAGAGACAAAAACAAGCTATAACAGATACCCAAACTGGGGAGAAAAAGAAACAGTCCATCACTGAAAGGAAAGGAGGAATCCCCAGAAAGACTGCTAAATGAAATAGAAACAAGCACTCTGTCAGACATGAAATTAAAAGACATGGTTATAAGAAAGCTCAATTAGCTCAACGAGCTCAAAGAAAACTACAAAGAACTCCAGGGCAACAACAAGGAACTCTACCAACATTAAGGGAAAAAAAACACAGAAACCATCAGTAAGAACCAGAAGGAAGTGAAGAATACAATTTCTGAACTAAAGAACACAATAGAAGGAATCCAAAGCGAGTAAGAGGAAGCAGAGGACTAGATCAGCCAATTGGAGGACAACATGGAAAAAAACCACCAGAAAATGCAACAAAATGAAAAAAGACTGAAACAGAATTAAGGCATTTTAAGAGAGATGAAGGACAACATGAAATGCAATAGTATCTGTATCATAGGGATATCAGAAGGAGAAGAGAAGCAAGGGATAGAAAACCTGTTTGAAAAAGTAATGATAGAAAACTTCCCTAACTTGATGAGTGAAAATATCACTCAAGTTCAGGAAGCACAGAGAATCCCAATGAAGATGAACCCAAACAGACCCCTCCAAGACACTCATAATTAAAATGGTAAATATCAAAGACAATGAGAGAATCCTAAAAGCATCAATAGAAAAACAGCTAATAACATATAAGGGGGAACCTACAAATTTATCAGCTGATTCCTCAACAGAAATACTATAACCCCGAAGGGAATGGGAAAAAATACTCCAAGTAGTGGGAGGAGAAAAAAGGCCTGCAGCCAAGAATATTCTATTCAGCAAGGTTCTCATTCAAAGTGAAAGGTGAAATAAAGAGTTTCCCAGACAAAAGAAGGCCAAAAGAATACATTTCCACCAAACCAGCATTGTAAGAGATGCTAAAGGGTGTGCTTTAAAAAATATGAAGAAAAAGAGAGAGACAGGGAGGAACACAGAAACAAAAAGGAAAAATATCAATGAAAAAGTACCTGTCAATAATAACCTTAAACATAAATGGATTAAATGCACTAATAAAAAGATATAGGGTAGCTGAATGGATAAGAAAACATGATCCACATATATGCTGTCTGCAAGAGACCCACCTCAGAACAAAAGATCAAAAAAGACTGAAAGTAAAAGGATGGAAAAATATATTTCAAGCAAATGGACATGATAAAAAGGTTGGAGTAGCAATACTTATATCAGACAAGACAGATACTACAATGAAGGCCACAAAAGGAGGCAAAAAATGACACTTCATAATAGTTAAGGGAACAATCCATCAAGAAGATATAACCCTTGTAAACATATATGCACATAACATAGCAGCACCCAAATATATATTTTAAAAAGTCTTAGATGACATCAAGAAGGATATGGAGAGCAACACATTAATAGTAGGGGATTTTAATATGCCCTTATCAACAATGGACAGATCTTCCAAGCAAAAACAACTACCAAGGGCATTATAATATTGAACAATGCTCTGGGTGAAATAGACTTAACTGACATACACAGAGCTTTTCACTCCAAAGAAGCAAAATACACATTCTTTTCAAATGCATATGGAACAGTCTCAAAGATTGATGACATGGTAGGACACAAGACAAGCTTCCATAAATTCAATAAAATTAAAATCATACCAAGCTTCTTCTCAAATCACAATGGCTTCAAGCTAGGAACCAACCTCAAGGAAGGAAAATAAAAACCCTAATTCATGGAGGCTGAATAACATGCTATTAAGTAACGAATGGGTTAACAATGAGATCAAGGAAGAAATCAAAAAGTTTCTGGTAACAAATTAATATGAATACACAATAGCTCAAAACCTATGGGACACAGTGAAGGCAGTCCTGAGAAGGAAGTTCACAGCAATACAGGCCTACTTAACAAAGTTATAAGAAACTCCTAACCTTTTTACAAACAACCTAACCATAAAGCTACAAGAACTAAAAGAGAAATAACAAACAAAGTCAAGAACAAGTAGAAGGAAGGAAATTATCAAGATCAGAGCAGAACTAAATGACATAGAGACTAAAATTACAATTCATAAGTTCAATAAATCCAGGAGCCATTTCTTTGAAAAAAATGAACAAAATTGACAAGCCTTTAACCAAATTCATCAAGAAAAAAGAGAGAGAACCCAAATAAACTAAATCAGAAGTGACAAAATGAAATCACAAACAATACCACAGAAATATGAAGAATTGTACAAAATTATTGCATACAATTATATGACAAGTAATTTGAAAACTTGGATGAAATGGACAAATTTCTGGAAATGTATAACCTACCAAAATTGAATCAAAGAGAAGCAGAAAGCCTGAATAGACCAATAACAACTAGTGAAATTGAAGAAGTAATGAAAAAAACTCCCTGAGCACCAGAGCCATGGACCAAATGGCTACACAGGTAAATTTTACCAAACAATTAGGGAAGAACTAACTCCTATTTTACTCAAACTATACCAAAAAACCCAAAAAGAGGGAAAACTCCCAAACTCTTTCTATAAGGCCAGTATTATTCTAATCCCAAAACCAGGTCAAGACACAACTAAGAGAGAAAACTACAAGCCCTGCTGGTGACTCAGTGGGTAGGTGCCAGCCCACAAACCCAAAGGTCACCAGTTCAATTCCCCAGCCAGGGCACATAACCAGGTTGAAAGCCAGGTCTCCAGCCCAGTCCTTAGCTAGAGGCAGGTGAAAGGCAACCATACTTTGATGTTTCTCTCCCTCTCTGCCTCTCTCCTTTCCACTCTCTCTGAAAATAATAAATAAAACCTTTAAAAAAAGAAAGAAAGAAAGAAAACAAAAGCCAAATATCTGTGATGAAGATAGATGCCAAAATTCTCAACAAAATATTGGCACCAGATCCAACAATATATTTAGAAAATCATAACCATGATCAACTGGGATTCATCCCAGGGATGCAAGGATGGTACAATATTTGTATATCAATAAATGTAATACACCACATAAACAATCTGAAAGACAAAAACCATATGATTATGTCAATAGATGCCCAAAAGCATTTGAAAAATGCTTTGATATAAAGTACAGCACCCTTTTATGATAAAAATGCTCTGCAAGATGGGAAAAGAGGGAGCATACCTCAACATGATAAAAACTATATATAAGAAATCTGCAATTACCATCATACTCAATGGGCAAAAACTGAAAGCCTTTTCCTTAAGGTCAAGAACAAGGCAAGAGTGTCCACTCTCTCAACTTCTATACAACATAATTTTGGAAGTTTTAGCCACAGTGATCAGATAAGAAAAAGGAATCAAAGCATCCAAATTGGAAAGGAGGCAGTAAAACTGTCATTATTTGCAAATAACATGGTAGTGTACATAGAAAACACCATAGACTCCACTAAAAAACTACTCAACCTAATAAGTGAATTTGGCAAAATCACTGGATACAAAGTCAATATCCAGAAATTTAAGGCATTTTTTTTGCACCTCTAAGGCATTTTTATACACCAACAATGCATCAGAGAAAGAAATTAAAAAACAAATCCCATTTACTATAGCAACAAAAACAATAAAGTACCTAGGAATAAATTTAACTAAGGAGATCAAAGACATGTATTCAGAAAACTACAGAACACCGAAGAAAGAAACTAAGTAAGACACAAACAAATTGAAGCATATACCATGTTCATGAATGGGAAGAATTAACATCATAAAAATGTACATACTATCCAAAGTCATCAATAGATTCAAAATAATACCTATTAAAATAACAATGTCATATTTCACACACTTAGAACACTTAAAAACTTATATGGAGTCATAATGACCCCATATAGCAACAGCAATGTTGAGAAAGAAGAACAAAGTAGGAGGAATCACAATACCAGGTGTCAAAATATATTACAAAGCCATATTAATCAAAACAGTCTTATCCTGGGACAAGAACAAACAAACACATCAATGGAACAGAATAGAGTCCAGAAATAAACCCAAGACTAATGGCAACTATATTTGACAAAAGGGGAAGGAACATAAAATGGAGTGCAAATAGCCTCTTCAACAAGTGATGTTGGGAGAACTGGACAGTCATATGCAAAAAAAAAAAGAAAGAAAGAAAGAAAGAAAGAAACTAGGCTACCATCTTACACAATACACCAGAGTAAACTCAAAATGGATAAAAGACTTAAACATAAGAAGTGCCACCATATGAAGCCACTGTGGAAAACAGTATGGGGCTTCCATTAAAAACTAAAAATGGAAGGAGGGAAGATGGCGACAGAGTAGAGAGCAGTGCTAATGGTGTTCTCGAGTACCAAAGCAGCCAGAGGACAGGATAGGGAGCGTGAGACAGCTTGAGGACCCTGGGGATTGGAACAGGCAGCATGTGGACACAGGGGAGCGCAGCCCAGAGGCGGAAGAGGCCAGCAGGACAGTAGGTGAGGCGTTCCTGACCGACTGGCCAGCGGGCCCAGGTCGGCTCTGGGCAGGGGCGGCTCTGCACAGAGGGGCGCGTTTGACTGGGACCAGATTCGGGCTCCCTGGCAACTGGAAGTCTCAGCAGTGAAGTGCAGGCGGCGAGGGCAAACGCCGTAGGGAACGCAGAATTGAACTCTTGCAGGGGAGGGACTGTGTGAGAGACTCACCCCGGCAACAGGTAGAGGAGGCTCCAAGCAGGGCTAGAGGCGGAGGAGAAGAGTCCTGCGGGAAGCTGGAGGAGGAGAGTGGGAAGTGCACAGGCCGGGCGCTAGAGGGCCGAAAGCGGAGCTCCTGGGCCACAGGCGAAACAGCAGCTAGAACCCCCTGCGAGGGGGCAGGCCCAGCCGAGCTCAACCACACAGGCCCCCAGGCTCCGCGGGAAACTCCAAACAGCGAGCCAACAAGCCAGAAAGCAGGGAACTAGCGGCGGACGACCCGCCAGTGCTGGAGACAAAGGCCGCACCGCCCACGCCTGGGAGGGGCTCGTCGCAGAGGCCGCGTAAAAGACTCCGCGGAGAGCTGATTGGCTTGGAGGCGTGGTGCTCGCCCCGGAAGGGCGGGACAGTGTAGGCGGACCCGGACAGTGTTGACTGACAGGCCCGGCCTCCTCCTGGAACTGCGGGGGTGGGGCCAGTCGTCACAGGGACTGGCAAAGTTGCGGACTGCCCTGCAGAAGTGCTGGGGGCATGTCCTGGGCAGAAAACTCCGCCAGGAGTGGGAGGGGGCTGCCTGCCAGCTCCAAAACACCGGCAGCCCTAAAACCCAGCCAGGCTGCAGAAGGCCCAGCCTACCTGGGGGCAGACACTCAGAATAAGCCCTACTGTGACAATCAGAGGCCCTGCCACGCACCAACACCGGCTAGAATATAGACTATAGAATGTAAAGCCCTGACCAAGAAAAAGAGGCAGCCTGAGGAAAGGGATTGCTGCCAACCTCAAGCACCTCAATTATACTGAGAGCAATATGAATTATTAAGCCCCAACATATCCTATGCAAAAGTTACTCCTCATATATTCTTAATCCCCCCCGTACCTCAATCCACCTAAATATCCAAGACCCTCCCCTACTCTCGAATTAAAGTCTATTCACTCTGTGGCTATAACGCATTCCCAGTCCTCAATCTAAGTATTCCTCCCTTCCCCAGCCTTTCTAAACCCTTTCTTTATTCTTTTCTTCCTTCCTCTTTTTTTTTTTTTTTTTTTTAATTTTTCTTTTCCCTTTCTTTCTGGTAAAGCCCACAGGTTCTGGCTCTACCTGGACCAATCAGAAATCATAAAGGGGGAACACACAGCTAAAAACTTTCTTTATTAATATTGATTTCTCTTTGTCTTGTAGCGTTCTCCCCCATCCTTTTTTTTTCTTTTTCTTTTCTTTCTTTCTTTCTTTCTCCTTTCTTTTCTCCCTGATAAAACCCACTGGTCCTAGCTCCACCTGGACCAAACAGAGACCATAAAGGGTGAACAGAAACCTAAACCTTTTCTTTATTAATATTGATTTCTCTTTCTCTTGTGACATTCTCCTTTTTTTTTTTTTTTCTCCTCTGCTAAAAGCCCTCAGGTCCAGGCTCCATCTGGACCAGTCAGGGATTATTAAGGGTGAACAGCCATCAAAAAACTTTCTTCTTATTATTATTATCATTTTTATTTCTTTTTTCCTTTTGCAATTTTTTTTTTGGGGGGGGGAGGTTTGGTTTGGTATTTTGTTTTTGGTTTTTTTTGTTGTTGTTGTTGTTTGTTTTTGTTTTTGTTGTTTGTTTCTGCTAAAAGCCCGCAGGCCCATAATACAACCAGACAGCCCAAATAAAGGACACACCAAGAACAGCAAGTGGAGAAAATCTGTGAGACGGCAACATTGAACTGCACAAATCTCCTATCACAGAAGGGTGCTCAACTAAGGCAAGGAAGCAAAGCAGGTAAACCCAAGGAAAGAACAAAAATAAATAAATAAATAAAGAGCAAGGAAGAACAGACACCCAAAAGGGGGACAAAAAGAATCAGTCCATCACCAAAATGAAAGGAAGAATCCCCAGAAAGAACACAAAATGAAACAGAGGCACCTGGAATATCAGATAAGGAATTCAAAAGAATGATGATAGAGAGCTCAGTGAGCTCAGCCACATCAAAGAAAACTGTAAACAACTCCAGGAGAACTACAAAGAACTCCAGGGAAATTACAAAGAACTCCAGGGAAACTACAAAGAACTCCAGGGAAGTTACAAGGAACTAACTGAGAACTACAACAGCATGAAAAAGGACATGGAAACTATCAATAAGTGCCAGCAGGAAATGAAGACTACATTTTCTGAATTGAAGAATACAGTAGAAGGAATCAACAGTAGGCTAGAGGAAGCAGAGGACCGGATCAGCGAATTGGAGGATAATGTAGACAAATATTCCAAGACAATACAAGAGAATCAAAAAAGGCTGAACAAGACTGAAGAGGGGTTAAGAGAGCTGCAGGACAACATGAAATGTAACAACATCCGTATCATAGGGATACCAGAAGGAGAAGAGAAACAAGGAATGGAAAACCTGTTCAAAAAACTCATGAAATAAAATTTCCCTAACATGATGAGTGAAAACATGAATCCAGTTCACGAAGCACAGCGGGTCCCAATGAGGATCAACCCAAACAGACCAACACCAAGACACATTATTATTAAAATGGCTAATTTCAAAGACAAAGAGAAAATCCTAAAAGCATCAAGAGAGAAAAGACAAATAACATACAAAGGGGCTCCAATAAGGCTATCAAATGATTATTCAACAGAAACAATTCAAGCCAGAAGGTAATGGCAAAAAGTATTTCAAGTTATGGTAAACAAAGGCCTGCAACCAAGGATACCCTACCCAGCAAGGTTCTCATTCAAGATAGAAGGAGAAATAAGAAGCTTCCCAGACAAAAAAAAGACTAAAAGAATACATCTCTACCAAACCAGCATTGCAAGAAATGCTAAAGGGTCTGCTATAAAAATAAGTAAACAAATGAAATGAAGAAACAGAGAAAGCCAAAGAGGAATACAGACACAAAGGGAGAAAATGGCAATGAATAAGTATCAATCAATAATAACTTTAAATGTAAATGAATTAAATGCACCAATCAAAAGACATAGGGTAGCCCAATGGATAAGACAACATGACCCACATATATGCTGTCTTCAAGAGACCCACCTCAGAACAAAAGATCAACACAGATTGAGAGTGAAGGGATGGAAAACTGTATATCAAGCAAGTGGACATGAAAAAAAAGCTGGAGTAGCAATACTGATTTCAGATAAAATAGATTTTACAATAAAGGACATAAAAAGGGACAAAGATGGACATTTCATAATACTTAAGGGAACAATCTATCAAGAAGAAATAACTCTGATAAACATATACACACCCAACATAGGAGCTCCGAAATATATAAGGAAAATCGTGGAAGACTTTAAGAAAGACATAGACAGCAACACACTGATAGTAGGGGATTTTAATACCCCACTATCAACAATGGACAGATCTTCGAAACAAAAAATCCCCAGAGATGTTGTGGCATTGAACAACACTCTAGAGAAAATGGACCTAACTGATGTACACAGAGTCTTTTACCCCAAAGAAGCAAAATACACATTCTTCTCAAATGCACATGGATCATTCTCCAGGATAGACCACATGGTATGTCACAAGACAAGCCTCCACAAATACAGGAAAATTGAAATCATACAATGTATCTTCTCAGATCACAATGGCTTGAAACTAGAAACCAAATTCAAGGGAAAAACCCAAAAATTCTCTAACTCATGGAGACGGAATAACATGCTTTTAAGCAATGAAGGGGTCAACAATGAGATCAAAGATGAAATCAAAAAGTTCCTGGAAACAAATGACAATGAACACACAACAGCCCAAAACCTATGGGATACAGC
>PVIW01017700.1:0-13388 GCA_004026585.1 Noctilio leporinus
GGAGGGTCTTGGGTATTTAGGTGGATTGAGGTATAGGGGGGATTAAGAATATGTGAGGAGTAACTTTTGCAAAGGATATGTTGGGGCTTAATAGTTCATATTGCTCTCGGTATAATTCAGGTGCTTGAGATTGGCAGCAATCCCTTTCCTGATGCTGCCTCTTTTTCTTGGTCAGGACTTTACAGTCTATAGTCTATATGCTAGCTGGTCTTGGTGCGTGGCAGGGCCTCTGATTGTAGCAGTAGGGCTGATTCTGAGTGTCTGCCCCCAGGTAGGCTGGGCCTTCAGCAGCCTGGCTGGGTTTTAGGGCTACCGGTGTTCTGGAGCCCACAGGGAGCCCCCTCCCACTCCTGGCGGAGGTTCCTGCCCAGGACGCGCCCCCAGCACTTCTGCAGGGCAGCCCACAACTTCGCTGGTCCCTGTGACGACTGGTCCCGCCCCCGCTGTTCCGGGAGGAGGCCGGGCCTGTCAGTCAACACTGTCCAGGGTCCGCCTACACTGTCCCGCCCTTCCAGGGCGGGCACCACGCCCCCAAGTCAATCAGCTCTCCTCGGAGTCCTTTACGCGGCCTCTGCGATGAGCCCCTCCCAGGCGTGGGTGGCGCGGCCTTTGTCTCCGGGAATGGCGGGTCTCCCGCCACTAGTTCCCGGCTCGCAGGCTCGCCGCCTGGAGTTTCCCGCGGAGCCTGGGGGCCTGTGTGGTTGCGCAGGGCTGGGCCTTCCCCCTGGCAGGGGCTTCTAGCTGCTGTTTCCCTGGTGGCCCAGCAGCTCTGTTTTTGGCCCTCTCACCGCCCCGCTGGTGCACTTCCTGCTCCCCCGCTCCGGCTTCCCGCAGGACTCTTCTCCTCCGCCTCTAGCCCCGTGCGGAGCCTCCTCTCCCTGTTGCCGGAGTGAGTCTCTCACAGTCCCTCCCCTGCAAGAGTTCAACTCCGGGTTCCCTACAGCATTTGCCCTCGCCGCCCGCACTTCACTGTTGAGACCAACAGTCACCAGCGAGCCCGGAACTGGCCCCAGTCAAATGCGCCCCTCTGGGCAGAGCCGCCCCTGCCCAGAGCCGACCTTGGCCCGCCGGCCGGTCGGTCGGGAACGCCTCACCTACTGTCCTGCTGGCCTCCTCTGCCTCTGGGCTCTGTTCCCCTGTGTCCAGATGCTGTCCGTTCTAATCCCTAGGGTCCTGAAGCCGTCTCACGCTCCTTATCCTGTCCTCTAGCTGCTTTGGTACTCGAGAACACCATCAGCACTGCTCTCTACTCTGTCGCCATCTTGGAGATCTGAGTGATGTATTTTCATAGCCTTCATACACCACCCCAAGAAAACTTTCCTTTCCCCCACAAGTTATTGAAAGTTTAAATGTTTAACATCTTATAATTTATTTTAAGATCCCAAGTTAAAACTACTCTTTAATTAGTAAAATATATACCAGTTTGGACAGAAGTAGATTTACAGTTGTGAGGGCTCAAAACATAAGTTATTCTTGTATTATTATTTATTATTATATTATTTTCTATACAAACAACTGTAAACCTACTTCAGTCCTACCCTGTATATTATATACAAAAGTTCTACAGATGTCATCTGGTTGATATTGCCCAGAATTTGGAGCCATGAAGAAACTCAATCATATTATCATTCCTTTGGAAAAATAGAACCCAAATCTTAAATTAACTCTATCCCCTCTCGTGTTTTGCCTCTTCCTCCTGCATATTTGGGAAATTCCAGCTCTTACTGGTCCCACTAGTGACTTCAGATGTCCTGCGAGATATGTCCATGGACCAAGTTCTTCATCTAAAAGGGATCCTTTCTACTACCATGTTCATTGTTCTGTTTCTTTCCAGGGCAACATCTGTACTTCCTGGGGTCTCTATCATCTCTCACTTGACTTTGCATCAAACTTCTAACCAGGGTCCCTAACTCTAGTCTTACTTCTGTTGTTTACATCTATTCTCCATTTTACAGGCAAAATGTTACCCTAAAAAGCAAATCTACCCTGGATGGTGGTTCAGTGGATAAGGCACCAGCCTGCGAACCCAAATGTTGCTGGTTCAATTCCCAGTCAAGGCATATAACCAGGTCGCAAGCCAGGTCTCCAGCCAGGTCTGTAGCTGAAGGCAGGTGAAAGGCAACCATACATTGATGTTTCTCTCCTTTTCTTCCTCCCTCCCTGCCCTTTTCTCTAAAAATAATGAATAAAATCTTTATTAAAAAATAAAAAAGCAAATCTAACCACATCACTGTCCTGCTTCATATTTGTCAGTGACTCTCTATGGCAGCAGTCTTCAACTATTTTGGCAGCAGGGACTGGTTTGGTAGAAGACAATTTTTCCTTAGACTGGGGAACAGGGATGGTTTGGGGATGATTCAAGCACATTATATTAATTCTGCACTTTATTTTTATTATTATTACATTGTGATGTATAATGAAATAATTATTCAACTCTCCATAATACAAAATGATTGGGAACCCTAAGCTTATTTTCCTGAAACTAGATGGTCCCACCTGGGGTTGATGGGAGACAGTGACACCTGAAGTGTGTTGCTTATGTCCAGTCTACTCCATATCCTCATTTTAGTTGCTGTCACTGCAGAAAACCCTGCTTCACAAAGATAGAATATTGGAAATGGAAACATGTTTTTTAGTGCTTTTATGGCAATCTCAGGATATTCCACTTTGACTTTAACTTAGAATATATGAAGATATGAAGGTGTCTCAAACTTACTTTTAAAGCCACTATCATTTGCAATCTCAAGCGGTTAGTTGATCCTCTTCTAGCATGAACAAAGTTGATCCACCTGGCTTATTCACAAATGGGTCATGGATCCATTCCTTTTCAGTCAGGGGTCTTGTTTGGTTGGGAAGTAAAATACTCAAACTCTTTTGAAAGCTGAGATAGGTGATCATGCACCAGCTAGGAGAAAGAAGACCTTGGCTCAGTCTCTTTCAAAGTATCTGCTAATGTTTGAAATCTGTCAAGAATCCCAATGTTCACTCATCACCCCTATAATTCCAGTTTGGCTTTGAATGCAGCCACTTTATCTGCCAACTTAAACATGATTGTCATTCTTACCTGAAGTGACAGGTTGAGCTTGTTGAGCGGTTAAAATATGTCACACAAATAAGCAAGTTTTGTGACCCATTCTGTCACTGAAATGAACTGCCAGTAGTGACTATTTTTCTAAAGAACTCTCTGGAGCAGCTCTCATAACTCAAAAACTCTGGCCAGTGATGTACTTGTAGAAAGTCATTTTACTTTCATGTGTATAAGAAGACATGTGTGTGCTCTGCCTCCATCTTCTCACATGAACAGATAGGAGTTAAGGGCATGTGCTTTAATGTGGTTGACAATTTTAATCTCATCCTGCAAAATGTTGTTAATTTCAGGTAACATTTTCGGCTAGCCAGCATTTCTCTATTGATGACACAGTGCATAGACTCACATTCAGAAGTGACTTGTTTGACCTTAGTATTGAAACCAGAAAGCCATCCAGTCAAGGTAGCCACTCTGTCGGTGCATATACCAACAAACAAATGAGCAATTCGGTTTTCCTGATATGTAATCATTCAAAGACTTGAATGGTTCTGCTGCTGTGGTGTTAGTTGGTGACAAAAGTGCACATGACATCCTCGTGCACATCCTCCTGAAAAATATATCACATAAAAACAAGCAGTTTTGCCTTCATGTCAACAGCCATAGACTCGTCAACCTGTATTGTGTACCATAGTGACTAATTAATCCTCTCTAACAATTGTGCTTCAATATCTCCTGCTATTTCATCAGTTCCTCTAGTTATGGTGTTAGCCGAAAGAGGAACATGTGCCACCTTTTGAACTGCAGCCTCTCCTGAAACTTTACAACAAGTGTCCTCAGCAGCAGGCAGAATCAGCTCTTCATTAAAGGGCTTTTTAGCTTTAGCAATGCAGTTAGCCACTAAGAATGATGCTCTCAGCAATGGGGAGAAAATGAAACAATTGTAATACAACAACAATAAATAAAATTAACTATTTTCTTTTAAAAAAGAATGATGCTCTCAATGCAGACACATTTGATGAAGTGGTGACCTTCAATAATTGCTTCTATTCTTCATGTTCACATATTTTTCTTTTGAAAAACTCCAAAGGTTTGTCTTTTGATGTATGTGGCAAAGCAGTTTCAAAGATTTCATGGCTTCATCGAATAGCTGGTTGCTACATTTTACACAAAGCAGGTTTGGGCAATATGAATCACCTGTTGCAATGAACGTGTAATTTAATTAGGACTATTGGTGTTTTCTTTTAAATGCATCTGTCTTTTTGTTGGCAGTCTTAGAGTCTTCTACTGTCTTATCATTGGGCCTTTCTCCCTTTTCAAAGAATCTCTCCTGTGACATTTGTTTTTTACTAATTTTTGCTAAGGTTAGCATGTAGGCTTACCAAAACTGTAACGGAAACAAGTTCATAGTGCAGGAAAGAGGCATGGACAGAAGTGGTAAACAAAGTAGTGGGCAGGCCATGCATGAACTAAAATAAGTGTTGGATTCTGATTTATAGTCTGCCACCAGATGCAGCTATACATACAATTGAAGTACATCAACTCACTTGCTACTAAAAAGCCTGATACCATAAAGCTTGCCACCTTGATGCAGCCTAATTATCACTTGCCACTCACTGATAGGGTTTTGATATGAATCTGCAAGCAATTGAGTTATTATGGTCTCTGTGCATTCAAACCTCTCTGCTAATGGTAATCTGTATTTGCAGACACTTCCCAGCACTAGCATCACCACCTCAGGTCCACCTCAGGTCATGAGGCATTAGATTCTCATAAAGAACATGCAAACTAGGTCCCTCCATGTGCAGTTCACAGTAGGGTTCCAGCTCCTATGAGAATCTAATACCACCACTAGTCTGACAGGAAGCAGAGCTCAAGAGGTAATGTGAGCAATGGGGAATGGCTATAAATAAAGATGAAGCCTTGCTTGCCCACCTGCCATTCGCCTCCTGCTATGCAGCCTGGTTCCTAACAGGTCAGGGACAAGTATCAGTCTATGGCCCAGGGATTGGGAACCCATGCTTTACTGCCTAAGCCTGGGCTTCTGAAGATAGGCAAGTCCTACCAGGTTATTTCACAATTTTGTACGTGAGAGTAGGTGCTGTTTACTTAGGAGAGAATCTGTAGATGTCATCAGATTTCCAAAGGGCCCATAGAGAAATGTTTGAGAACCCCTGGACTTAGGTTAAATCCAAACAGACAAGAATGAGTGGGTCTGGCTGTTGCCCTCATACTACTTATCTCTCTGTACTTTTTGCTCCAATAATTCTAAATTACTGAGAATGTTCCACCTCCACAATGCTGTTTCTATGCTCCTATGCTTTCACTCCTGTTGTGCTTTCTACCTGGTTGTCCTTCCTGCTTCCTTCTCCTGGTTGCCCCTTTGCAGGTCCCTAAAGGTTGAGTGCAGACAGCTTGTTGCCCAACCACAGCGACTTTCAGAATCCCCAGACCGGGCTAAGCATATCTCTTGTTTTTCTCTAATATGCCCTTTGCACATCTTAGTGACCGTGCTGACTATAATCTGTTCTAGGTATTGATTCATGTGCTTGTCTCACCACTGCACTTTGCCTTAGGAGCAAAAACTAGGTGTTGTTCATGTCTGCATGTTTTGAATTTCTCGCAGGCAAATCATGGGCTGAGTGCTCACAATATATTGATGGAACTCAGGGAATACCACCCAGACCGCTGATATAATTGTTTCATTCCCTGGCGTTTTATTTGCCTGGGCTGGCCATTGTAGGAGGGGCAGATGAAGATAAGCCCCTCCTTCAATGGCCAGCCCAGGCAATTAAAATGCTTACTGTCACAGATAAGAGACAGTAGCTGGTTTCTCTGGATTCAGCAGAGAGCCTGGCTCCACTAGTGACCTTGAGCAAATTACCTCTGCTCTCTGTGACCTTCCCTTTCTCCTGTGCAAAATGAAGCTAATAGCCCCAGCCTGCCCTGCCCCACCCTGGTAGTGCAGAGAAATGGGATGGTAGATCAGAGAAGCTTTGGGAAAGGGGGCCTATGCAGATATTAACTGTGCTCACAACTCCACATGTGTGCAGAGAAGCTGGAGTGTATCTGACTTCAAGCCTGGGCACCAGAAGGATGATGCCTCTTGGTTCTGCTATTCACAGGGCACAAAGAAAGTCATATAAAATCTGAAGTCAAAAGCCTCAGCCCTCTAGACCCCACCAGAACTTCCCCAGTTCCCTTGACAACGGCTGTGGAGGGTGCCTGTACATTAATCTTGTCATCTTGATCTGGCTTGGGCAGAGAAAGGAGGCACAACTGGAGAGAGTGCTGATAATCAACCACTGAATAACTGAAAGTGAGGCTGAATATGACTTTGACTTTATGCTGACAGATGGCAATAATACCATCCTTTGGAATGTCCTTGGAGCCTCCAATTGCTGTCTTTTGGTTTAGATTAAATCTTGAGATAGCTTGCCAAGTTTAAAACACATCCGACCCTCATGCAATGTATGTTTTGAGCTCAACTTGAACTTTATGAGGTGCAAGTTAATTTGCATTTGGCAAAATGCAATTTCCTGTTTCTAAGAAAAAGGAACTTTAAAGATTTATTTAAGAGACACCAATGGCTTCCTGGACATCAAATAGCTCTTACAAAGCAATATTTTAATAAGTTAAGTGTAAATGAATTGAAAACACATGAATATGATTTCCCTTGAACTGCAGATGGGTTTAACAAATAGAAGGGGAAATGGCTTGGCACAGGGTTTTGGGGGTTTTCTCGATCCAAAGTGTTTAAGAAAGTAGATCAAGATGTTTGACAAACCTCTCCACACAGCAGGGTTCCCTCCCTCAGATTGCGTATCTCCAGGACTCTTGCTCCATAAAGAAAGGGAGGATTCCACACAGCTCCATGGGACAAGTCCTTCTTATCCGCTCGGCTTTCAGCCTCTGCCTCACCAAGTCTTCTGCCTTCTCTTACCTCATTCAGAGTGCTGGGACTAGAGTTTCCTTCCACTCTCCCCAAAACCTCCTGCCCAGGTTCCACTGCTGAGACAACATGGGCACTTGTGCTCACCCAGACCCCAGTGTCCAGGCCTCCTTCATCCTAGGGAATCATGGGAATGCCCTCAGCCACCTACCTTCCATATCACCAACCTTCTATCCTCCAGTTCCATCATTCTGTAAGATGAAGCCCATCATTGGACCTGAGGCTGACTGCAAAGATACAACCTCTCCTTTTCTACTGGATGGTGTCCTTAGCATAGGAATGGGGGGTGTATGGCCACAAGGTTATGCATAGGCAGGCTGCACTCTAGTGCATGGGAGGTAACACTACCCTGCCAGGGGAGTAGGGTAGGTTTTCCTGGGGTCACAGAAAAAGGCAGTGGTCTTCAGAGAGAAAACCAGATAATGCAAACAAGCCTTATATCAGCAGGACTCAGTACTTAGGCATCAGCCTCTATTTCGAGGCCTGAACATGAAGGCAGCAAAAGGCCTTGTCTGTACTCCTGGATGGTGGGCAGAAATTGGTTACAAGTAGCAGAGAGAGGGCATGTCCCTTGAACTACATACATTGTTCTGTCTGAGTTTATTTCCCTTTGTCATCCCATATTAACTTAGGGTAGAATAGCCAAATCAAGAAGAAGACAGCCAGCCTTCCCTTCACATCCCCTAACCTAGATGGGACAAGCTGCAAACATTAAACCAGTCTGCTATAAGTAATGAGATAGCAAAGAAGAAATAATCACAGCAGGACCATGCATTTAATAACAGTGTTCCCTGATGGCTTCAAGATCCCAAAACAAAGGTAGAACTTTAGGTTAAGAAGTGTCTGCATAGAAGGTGGTCAGGTTTATTTTCATTAAAGAAGTTGGTGCCCTGGCTGGTGGCACAGTGGATAAGGTGTCAGCCTGCGAACCCAAAGGGCACTGGTTTGAGTCCCAGCCAGGGCACATAACCAGGTTGCAAGCCAGGTATCCAGCCAGCTTCATGGCTGGAAGCAGGTGAAAGGCAACCATACATGGATGTTTCTCCCCCTTTCTTCCTCTCTCCCTGCCCCTCTCTCTAAAAATAATAAATAAAATCTTTAAAATAAAATTAAAAAAAAAAGAAGTTGGCAATTCCTCGTGAGAGAGAGTAGGGGACACTGTTAAGGATCCTAGAAGTGGCCATTGCCCTATCTATTTCTTCAACAAAGTTTCACTCTTCATCAGTCCCCATCATAGGATTATGCTAGGTCCTGCCAAGATGAGATGCTGAAGCACTATGGTTTCACAAAGAAGTTAGATTCAGCTCTAGCCTGAAGTAACACACAGCCTACCTGGGCACATGCAGGAATAGTAGGCCATGGAGCAGGGGAGCAAAAGCTCTAGGCAATTGGATAGGATCTGCAGCAAAAGAAATAAACGGAGAGTCACAGGAGGCTGAAATCAGGGAGGGAGACACAACTTGGAGCTTGAAAGAGATTAATAGACTTCTCTTTTTTTTTTTCTCCCTTCTCAATTTACAGGCTTCCCCTCTGGCCTCATTGGATTTATAAGTAAACTCCATTACCCAAATTGTCATCTAGCAGTGAAGTTATTCAAAATTGCCAATAACAGAAGTAAGGGGAGAGAGTTGTCATAAACAGGCCTGGATTTCAATACCATCTCACACTCATTAACTGGGTTACCATGGGAAAGTCATTTAATCTGTCTGTGCCTCAGTTCCCTCACCTGTAAAGTTCAACTAATCATATATTTAATATAGATATTAAACAAGCCAATATACATGAAGTGCCCCTGTAAATAGCTTTGCAGAGAGATCACTTACCCATAGAATCATAATAGACCATGTGAAATCTAAGCTTCAAAGAACTAGCTGTGTCCACCACCCTTTCTGACATCCACACAGCCACACACTTTGCAATCACAAACACATCCCAAATGTCCAGCCAGGAACTAGTAGAGGAGGCAACTGACCAGCCATTGCCAGAGACAAAGGCCATATTGCCCATGCCTGGGAGGGGCTCATCACAGAGGCCCAGTAAAGGACTTCTCAGAGAGCTGGTTGGCTTGGAGGAGTGGTGCCTGCCCCGGAAGGGCGGGACAGTGTAGGCAGACCCTGGACAGTGTTGATGCACAGGGGCGGCTTCCTCCCTGAACTGCAGGGACGGGGCCAGTCGTCACAGGGACTAGCAAAGTTGGGGACTTCCATGCAGGGGTGCTGGGTGCTTGTCCTGGATGGGAACCTCCACCAGGAGTGGGAGGGGGCACCCTGCGGGCTCCAGAATACCAGCAGCCCTAAAACCCAGCCAGGCTGCTGAAGGCCCAGCCTACCTGGGGGCAGACACTCAGAATCAGATCTGACTGTGACAATCAGAGGCCCTGCCACGCGCCAAGACCGGCTAGAATATAGACTATAGACTGTAAAGTCCTGACCAAGAAAAAGAGGCAGCATCAAGAAAGGGATTGCTGCCAATCTCAAGCACCTGAGTTATACCGAGAGCAATATGAACTATTAATCCCCAACATATCCTTTGCAAAAGTTACTTCTCACATATTCTTAAGACCCACCATACCTCAATCCACCTAAATACCCAAGACCCTCCCCCTACTCTCGAATTAAAGTTTACTCACTCTGTGGCTATAACACATTCCCAGTCCTCAATCTAAGTATTACTCCCTTCCCCAGCCTTTCTAAACCCTTTCTTTATTCTTTTTTTCCTTCCTCTTTTTTTTTTTTTTTTTAATTTTTCTTTTCCTTTTCTTCCTGGTAAAGCCCACAAGTTCTGACTCCACCTGGACCAATCAGAAATCATAACGGGGGAACACAAAGCTAAAACCTTTCTTTATTAATATTGATTTCTGTTTGTCTTGTGACTTTCTCCCCCCCTTTTTTTCTTTTTTTCTTCTGTTTTTCCTTTTTTTCTAGCTTTCTTTCTCCTTTCTTTTCTCCCTGATAAAACCCACAGGTCCTGGCTCCACCTGGACCAAACAGAGACCATAAAGGGTGAACAGAAACCTAAACCTTTTCTTTTTTAATATTGATTTCTCTTTCTCTTGTGACTTTCTCCCTTTTTTTTGTTCCTTTTTTTTTTTTTTCCACTGCTAAAAGCCCTCAGGTCCAGGCTCCATCTGGACCAGTCAGGGATTATTAAGGGTGAACAACCATCTAAACCATTTCTTCTTATTACTATTATCATTTTTATTTCTTTTTTCCCTTTGCAATTTTTTTTGTTTGTTTGGTTTGGTTTGGTTTGGTTTTTTGTTTTTGTTTTTTTTTGTTTTGTTTTGGTTTTGGTTTTTGGTTTTGGTTCTGCTAAGAGCCCACAGGCCCAGAATACAACCAGACAGCCCAAATAAAGAACACACCAAGAACAGCAAGTGGAGAAAATCTGGGAGATGGCAGCACTGAACTCCAAAAATCTCCTATCACAGAAGGGTACTCAACTAAGGCAAGGAAGCAAAGCAGGTTAACCCAAGGAAAGAACAAAAATAAATAAATTAATTAAAAGCAAGCAAGAACAGACACCCAAAATGGGGACAAAAAGAATCAGTCCATCACCAAAAGGAAAGGAAGAATCCCCATAAACACAAAATGAAACAGAGGCACCTGGAATATCAGATAAGGAATTCAAAAGAATGATGACAGAGAAGCTCAGTGAGCTCAGCCACATCAAAGAAAACTGTAAATAACTCCAGGAGAACTACAAACAACTCCAGGGAAATTACAAAGAACTCCAGGGAAATCACGAAGAACTCCAAGGGAATTACAAAGAGCTCCAGGGAAATTACAAAGAACTCCAGGGAAGTTACAAGGAACTTACTGAGAACTACAACAGCATGAAAAAGGACATGGAAACTATCAATAAGTGCCAGGAGGAAATGAAGGATACAATTTCTGAATTGAAGAATACAGTAGAAAGAATCAATAGTAGGCTAGGGGAAACAGAGGACCAGATCAGCGAGTTGGAGTATAATGTAGACAAATAGTCCAAGACAGTACAAGAGAATAAAAAAAGGCTGAACAAGAATGAAAAGGGGTTAAGAGAGCTTCAGGACAACATGAATCTAACAGCATCCGTATCATAGGGATACCAGAAGGAGAAGAGAAACAAGGAATGGAAAACCTGTTCAAAAAAGTCATGATAGAAAATTTCCCTAACATGATGAGTGAAAACATTAATCCAGTTCAGGAAGCACAGAGGGTCCCAATGAGGATCAACCCAAACAGACCAACACCAAGGCACATTATTATTCAAATGGCAAATTTCAAAGACAAAGAGAGAATCCTAAAAGCATCAAGAGAGAAAAGACAGATAACATACAAAGGGGCTCCAATAAGGCTATCAAGTGATTATTCAACAGAAACAATTCAAGCCAGAAGGGAATGGCAAAAAGTATTTCAAGTCATGGTAAACAAAGGTCTGCAACCAAGAATACTCTACCCAGCAAGGCTCTCATTCAAGATAGAAGGAGAAATAAGGAGCTTTTCAGACAAAAAAAAAGACTAAAAGAATACATCTCCACCAAATCAGCATTGCAAGAAATGCTAAAGGGTCTGCTATAAAAATGGGGAAACAAATAAGATGAAGAAACAGAGAAAGCCAACGAGGAATACAGACACAAAGGGAAAAAATGGCAATGAATAAGTATCAATCAATAATAACCTTAAATGTAAGTGTATTAAATGCACCAATCAAAAGACATAGGGTAGCCCAATGGATAAGACAACATGACCCACATATATGCTGTCTTCAAGAGACCCACCTCAGAACAAAAGATCGACACAGGTTGAGAGTGAAGAAATGGAAAACTATATATCAAGCAAATGGACATGAAAAAAAAGCTGGAATAGCAATACTGATTTCAGATAAAATAGATTTTACAATGAAGGCCATAAAAAGGGACAAAGATGGACATTTCATAATAAGGGAACAATCCACCAAGAAGAAATAACTCTGATAAACATATACGCACCCAACATAGGAGCTCCGAAATATATAAGGAAAATCTTGGAAGACTTTAAGAAAGACATAGACAGCAACACACTCATAGTAGGGGATTTTAATACCCCACTATCAACAATGGACAGATCTTCCAAACAAAAAAACCCCAGAGATGTTGTGGCATTGAACAACACTCTAGAGGAAATGGACCTAACTGATGTATACCGAGTCTTTTACCCCAAAGAAGCAAAATACACATTCTTTTCAAATGCACATGGATCATTCTCCAAGATAGACCACATGGTATGTCACAAGACAAACCTCCACAAATACAGGAAAATTGAAATCATACAAAGTACCTTCTCAGATCACAATGGCTTGAAACTAGAAACCAAATTCAAGGGAAAAACCCAAAAATTCTCTAACTCCTGGAGACTCAATAACATGCTTTTAAGCAATGAAGGGGTCAACAATGAGATTAGAGATGAAATTTAAAAGTTCCTAGAAACAAATGACAATGAACACACAACAGCCCAAAACCTATAGGATACAGCAAAGGCAGTTCTCAGGGGGAAATTTATAGCAATACAGGCCTTCCAAAAAAGGTTACAAGAAGTTTATAAAAACGACCTAACTACAAAGTTGCAAGAACTAGAGGAGCAACAACAAACAAAGCCCAGAGAAAGTAGAAGGAAGGAAATCATCAAGATCAGAGCAGAACTAAATAACTCAGAGATTCAAACTACAATTGGAAGAATCAACAGGTCCAGGAGCTGGTTCTTTGAAAAAATAAACAAAATTGACAAGCCCTTATCCAGACTCATCAAGAAAAAAAGAGAGAGGACCCAAATCAACAGAATCAGAACTGAAAGAAAAGAAATCACAACTGATACTTCAGAAATACAAAATATTGTAAGAAATTACTATAAACAACTATATGACAAAAATATGACAGCCTGGATGAAATGGACACATTTCTGGAAAGGTATAATCTACCAAAACTGAACCCAGAAGAAGCAGAAAGCCTGAATAGGCCAATAATAACTAGTGAAATTAAAGAAGTCATCCAAAATCTCCCAAAGCCTAAAAGCCTTGGACCAGATAGCTACACAGGTGAATTTTACCAAACATTTCAAGAAGAACTAACTCCTATCCTCCTCAAACTATACCAAAAAATTCAGGAAGAGGGAAGTCTCCCAAACTCTTTCTATGAAGCCAATATTATTCTAATCCCAAAACTAGGGCAAGATCCAACTAAGAAAGAAAGCTATAGGCCAATATCTCTGATGAACATAGATGCTAAAATTCTCAACAAAATATTGGCCAATTGGATTCAGCAGTATATTACAAAGATCATACACCATGATCAAGTGGGCTTCATCCCAGGGATGCAAGGATGGTACAACATTCGTAAATCAATCAATGTAATACACCACATCAACAAATTGAAAGATAAAAACCATATGATCA
>PVIW01017701.1:0-13385 GCA_004026585.1 Noctilio leporinus
CATAAGAACCTATGCACACCTATGTTCATAGCGGCACTATTTACAATAGCCAGATGCTGGAAACAGCCTAAGTGCCCATCGGTGGATGATTGGATCAAAAAACTTTGGTACATTTACACAATGGAATTCTATATAGCAGAAAGAAAGAAGGAACTTGTACCCTTTGCAACAACATGGATGGAACTGGAGAGTATTATGCTTAGTGAAATAAGCCAGTCAGTGAAGGAAAAATATCATATGATCTCACCCATTATGGGACAATAATGAGAAAAACTAACAACAAGTAAAAGAGAACCAAATGTATGAATACAATTAATAGGTCAGAGGGAGAAAGGTTGGAAGGAGGGGGTAGGCAGAGGCCAAAAAGGGGAGCAGCTTAGACAAGAACCTAGTATAAAGGAACCATGGACAAGGACAACAAGTGGGATTGACTTTGGAGGGAAGGAGTGGGTGGGGAGGGGAATAGAGGGGAGGAAAAAGGGGATAGATGTAATACAAAAAAAAAAATTAAAAAACAAAAAGAGAAAATAAGAAACACTGCAGTTTCTAGTATAGAAAGAAGCAGAAAGAGAGACAATAAGCAAAGTAAATGTTTCTTTGAATTATATGAAGATAACACATTGGAAATTATGAAATCTGGTGTAGAATGAATGAATTAGCTTGAATTTCTCTTTGGAATAACTGTAGCATTCAGTTTCTCATATTTGTAACACTTGAAAAAAGGAAATCATGTATTTCCTATGTAGGGAAAAGCCATAACAGAAAGATTCCCAAAGAAACAACAAAGTTCAATTGAAACTTATCATTTCCATTTGTCCAGTGGTTATTCAAGTTTGAACTGTGCAAGTTCTGCTATTGTTCACATATGCATTAGAAAGTGCTTTAAAAACCACTGCAGTTTCTAGTGTACAAGGAAGCAGAAACAGAGCTAATAAACAAGGTAAGTGTTTCTATGAATTGGATGAAGATTCTAAATGTATATAAGGAAATCTGGTATAAAATGACTGAATTAGATTGAATTTGTCATTGGAATTAATGTAAGGCACAGTTTTTCATATTTGTAACACTTGAAACGAGAAAGCCTAGTATTTCCTATGAAGGCCTGTGACATAACACAGAGATTCCTGGAAAACACCAAGTTCTATGAAAAATTACCATCTCCATTTCATCAGTGAATCTTCAAATTAAGATGTGCTACTTCTGCTACAGTTCAAATATTCATCAGAAATTGCTATAAGAAACAAGTGCTTCTAGTGTACAAGGAAGCAGAAACAGAGCTAAAAATCAAGGTAAGTGTTTCTTTGAATTGTATGAAGATTCTTAATGCAAATAATGAAGTCTCATGTAGAATGACTGAATTAGCTTGAATTTGTCTTTGCAATCAATGTAAAGCTCAGTTTCCCATAACAGTAAAACTTGAAACAAGGAAACAGTATATTCCCTCTATAGAACTATGCCAAAACATACAGATTCCTGAAGTTATAGCAAAGTTCTATGGAAAATTACCATTTCCATTTGTCCAATGTTTCTTAAAGTTAGAACTTTGCTAGTTTTCCTAGAGTTCACAAATGCATCAAAAAGTGCTATAAGAAACACTGGAGTTTCTAGTGTAGAAGGAAGCAGAAACAGAGCTAATGACCAAAGTAAGTGTTCCTTTGAATTGTTTGGAGATTCTCAATGCAAGTAATGAAATCTGGTGTAGAATGATTGAATTAGCTTGAATTTGTCATTGGAATCAAGGTAAGCTTCAGTTTCTCATAGTTGTAACACTTGATAAAAGGAAACTCAGTTTTGTCTATGAAGGCCTATGCCATAACAGAGAGATTCCTGAAGAAACAGCGAGGTTTTATGAAAACACACCATTATCATTTTTCGAGTGATTCTTCAACATAGAACTGTGCTAGGTCTGTTTTAGTTCACACATGCATCAAAAAGTGCTGTAAAAAACACTGGAGTTTCTAGTGTACAAGGAAGCAGAAAAAGAGCTAATGAACAAAGTAGAGTTTCTTTGAAATGTAGGAAGATTCCTAATGCAAGTAATGAAATCTGGTGTAGAATGATTGAATAAGCTTGAATTTCTCATTGGAATCAATGTAAGGTCAGTTTCTCATATTTGTAACACTTGAAAGAAGGAAACCTTGCATTCCATCTGTAAGCCTATTCTGAACACAAAGATTCTTGAAGAAACAGAAAAGTTCTCTGGAAGCTTACCATTTCCTTTTCTCCAGTGATTCTTCAAGTTAGAACTGTGCTAGTGTTTCTATACTTCACACATGAGTCAAAAAGTACTCTAAGTAAAACTGGAGTTGTTAGTGTACAAGGAAGCAGAAACAGAGCTAATTAATAAAGTAAATGTTTCTTTGATTTGTATGAAGATTCTAAATATAAGTAATTAAATCTGATGTAGAATGATTGAATTAGCTTGAATTCCTCACTGTAATAAATGTAAGGTTTGGTTTCAAAGAGTTGTAACAATTGAAACTAGGAAACTCAGTATTCCTGATGTAGGCCAATGCAATAAAACAGATATTCCAGAAGAAACAGCAAAGATCTATGAAAACTTACCATTTCCATTTGTCCAGTGATTCTACAAGTTAGAACTGTGCTAGTTCTTCTATAGTCCTCACATGGGTCAAAAAGTGTTATAAGAAACACTGGACTTTCTAGTGTAAAAGGAAGCAGAAACAGAGCTAATGAACAAAGTAAGTGTTTCTTTGAATTGAATGAACATTTTCAATGCAAGTAATGAAATCTGGTGTAGAATGATTAAATTAGCTTTATTTTCTCATTAAAACCAATGTAAGGTTCAGTTTCTCATAGATGGAACACTTGAAAAAAGGAAACTCAGTATTCCCAAGTAGTCCTAGGCCATAAGACAGAGAATCATGAAGAAACAGCAAAGTTCTATGGAAACTTACCATTTCCATTTTTCCAGTGATTCTACAAGTTTCTACAAGTTAGAACTGTGCTAGTTCTGCTATAGTCCACCCATGGGTCAAAAAGTGCTCAAAGGAACATTGGACTTTTTAGTGTAAAAGGAAGCAGAAATGAGCTAATGAACAAAGTAGTGTTTCTTTGAATGAATGAAGATTCTCAATGCAAGTAAAGATACTAGTGCAGAATGATTGAATTAGCTTGATTTTGTCATTAAAATCAATGTAAGGTTCAGTTTCTCATAGTTGTAATACTTGATATAAGGAAACTCAATATTGCCGATGTATGCAAATGCCAAAACAAAGGGATTCCAGAAGAAATAGCAATGTCTATGGAAATTTTCATTCACATTTCTTCACTGATTCTTCAAGGTAGAACTGTGCTAGTTCTGCTATTGTTAACATATGCATCAAAAAGTGCTGGAAAAAAACGCTGGAGTTTCTAGTGTACAAGGAAGCAGAAACAGAGCTAATGAACAAAAGAAGTGTTTCTTTGAAATGTGTGAAGATTCTCAATGCAAGTAATGAAATCTATTCTACAATGATTGAGTTAGCATCAATTTGTCATTGGAATCAATGTAAGGTTTAGTTTATCATATTTGTAAAATTCGAAATTAGGAAAACCTGTATTTTCTGGTAGGTCTATGCCATAACAGAGAGATTCCAGAAGAAAGACCAAAGTTCTATGGGAATTTACGATATTCCATTAAGTCTGGAGTTTCTAATGCACCAATAAGAAGAAAGAGAGCTAATAAACAAAGAAAGTGTTTCTTTGAATGGTATGAAGATTCTCAATGCAAATGAAGAAATCTGTTGTAGAATGAATGAGTTAGCTTGAATTTGTCTTTGAAATCAATGGTAGATTCAGGTTCTGATATTTGTAACAGTTGAAACTAAGAAACCCAGTATATCCTATGCAGGCCTATGCCATAACACAGAGATTGCTGAAGAAACAGCAGAGTTCTATGTAAACATACCATTTCCATTACAAAAGTGACTCTTCAAGTAAGAACAGTGTTAGTTCTTCTATAGCTCTAAAATACGTCAGAAAGTGCTATAAGAAAAACTGGAGTTTGTACAACACAAGTAAGCAGAAAAAGAACTAATAAACAAAGTAAATGTTTCTTTGAGTGATATGAACATTCTCAATGCAAATGTTGAAATCTGGTATAGACTGAGTGAGTTAGCTTGAATTTCGCTTTGGATCAATGGAAGATTCAATTCCTCATATTTGTAACACTTGAAACTTAAAAACCCAGTATTTCCTATGCAGGCCTTTGCCATAACACAGAGATTCCTGAAAAAACAGCAAAGTTCTACTTAAACTTACCATTTCCATTACTCCAGTGATTCTTCAAGTTAGAACAGTGTTAGTTTTGCTACAGTTCTAAAATTCGTCAGAAAGTGCTATAAGAAACACTGGAATTTATACTGTACAAGTAAGCAGAAACAGAGCTAATAAACAAAGTAAGTGTTTCTTTGAACGGTCTGAAGATTCTCAATGCTAATGATGAAATCTGGTGGAGAATGAATGAGTTAACTTCAAATTGTCTTTGGAATCAATGGTAGATTCGGTTTCTCATATTTGTAACACTTGAAACTAAGAAACCCAGTATTTCCTATATAGGCCTATGCCATAAGAGAGAGATTCCTGAAGAAAAAGCAAAGTTCTACGTAAACTTACTATTTCCATTACTCCAGCGATTCTTCAAGTTAGAACAATGTTAGTTCTACTGTAGTTCTAACATACTTCAGAAAGTGCTATAAGATACCCTGGAGTTTCTACTGAACAAGTAAGCAGAAACAGAGCTAATAAACCAAGTAAGTGTTTCTTTGAATGATATGAAGATTCTCAATGCTAATGATGGAATATGGTGTAGAATGAATGAGTTAGGTTGAATTTGTCTTTGGAAACAAGGGGAAGATTCAATTTCTCATATTTGTAACATTTGAAACTAACAAAACCAGTATATCCTATGGAGGCCTATGCCATCACACAGTGACTGGTGAAGAAACAGCAAAGTTCTACGAACACTTACCATTTCCATTACTCCAGTGATTCTTCAAATTTGAACTGTGTTAGTTCTGCCAAGTTCTAACACAAGTCAGAAAGTGCTATAAGAAACGCTGGAGTTTCTACTGTACAAGTAAGCAGAAACACAGCTAATAAACAAAGTAAGTGTTCCTTTGAATGGTATGAAGATTCTCAAAGGTAATGACGATATCTGGTGTAGAATGAATGAGTTAGCATGAAATTGTCTTTCAATCAATGGTAGATTCAGTTTCTCATATTTGTATCACTTGAAAGTAAGAAACCCAGTATTTCCTATGCAGACCTATGCCATAACAGAGAGATTCCTCAAGAAACAGCAAAGTTCTATGTGAACTTACCATTTCCATAACTCCAGTGATTCTTTAAGTAAGAAATGTCTTAGTTCTGCTGTAGTTCTAGCATACGTCAGAAAGTGCTACAAGAAACGCTAGAGTATTTACTGTACAAGTAAGCAGAAACAGAGCTAATAAGCTAAGTAAGTGTTTCTGTGAATGGTATGAAGTTTCTCAATGCAAATGATGAAATCTGGTGCAGAATGAATGAGTTAGGATGAAATTGTCTTTGGTATCAATGCTAGATTCAGTTTCTCATATTTGTATCACTTGAAACTAAGAAAATGAGTATTTCCTATGCAGACTTATGCCATAACAGAGAGATTCCTGAAGAAACACCAAAGTTCTTCTTAAACGTACCATTTCCATAACTCCAGTGATTCTTTAAGTTAGAAACGTCTTAGTTCTGCTGTAGTTCTAACATACGCCAGACAGCGCAATAAGAAACCCTAGAGTTTCTACTGTACATGTAAGCAGAAACAGAGTTAATAAACAAAGTAAGAGTTTCTTTGAATGGTATGAAGTTTCACAATGCAGATGATGAAATCGGGTGTAGAATGAACGAGTTACCTTGAAATTGTCTTTGGAATCAATGCTAGATTCAGTTTTCCATATTTGTATCACTTGAAACTAAGAAACACAGTATTTCCTATGCAGACCTATGCCATAACAGAGAGATTCCTCAAAAACAGCAAAGTGCTACAAAAACTAACCATTTCCATTACTCCAGTGATTCTTCAAGTTTGAACTGTGTTAGTTCTGCTACAGTTCTAACAAAAGTCAGAAAGTGCTATAAGAAACACTGGAGTTTCTACTATAAAAGTAAGCAGAAACAGAGCTAATAAACAAAGTGTTTCTGTGAATGGTATGAAGTTTCTCAAAGCTAATGATGAAATCGGGTGTAGAATGAATAAGTTAGGTTGAAATTTTCTTTGGAATCAATCCTAGATTCAGTTGCTCACATTTGCATCACTTGAAACTAAGAAACCAAGTATTTCTTATGCAGACCTATGCCATAACAGAGAGATTCCTAAGAAACACCAAAGTTCTTCTTAAACTTACCATTTCCATTACTCCAGTGATTCCTCAAGTTTAAACAGTGTTAGTTCTGCTATAGTTGTGGCATAAATCAGATAGAGCTATAAGAAACACTGCAGTTTCTACTCTACAGGTAAGCAGAAACAGAGCTAATAAACAAAGTAAGTTTTCTTTGAATGGTATGAAGATTCACAAAGCTAATGATGAAATCTGGTGTAGAATGAATGAGTTAGCTTGAAATTGTCTTTGGAATCAATGGTAGATTCACTTTCTCATATTTGTAAACACTCGGAACTAAGAAACCGAGTATTTCCTATGTAGGCCTATGCCATAACAAAGAGATTCCTGAAGAAACAGCAAAGTTCTACGTAAACGTACCATTTCCATTACTCCAGTGATTCTTTATGTTAGAAATGTCTTAGTTCTGCTGTAGTTCTACCATACGTCAGAAAGTGCTATAAGAAACGCTAGAATATCTACTGTACAAGTAAGCAGAAACAGAGCTTATAAACCAAGTAAGTGTTTCTTTGAATGGTATGAAGTTTCACAATGCAGATGATGAAATCTGGTGTAGAATGAATGTGTTAGCTTGAAATTGTCTTTGGAATCAATGCTAGATTCAGTTTCTCATATTGGTATCACTTGAAACTAAGAAACCCAGTATTTCCTATGCAGACCTATGCCACAACAGAGAGATTCTTAAAGAAACAGCAAATTGGTACGTAAACTTTCCACTTCCATAACTACAGTGATTCTTTAAGTTAGAAATGTACTAGTTCTACTGTAGTTCTAACATACGTCAGAAAGTGCTATAAGAAACACTGGAGTTTCTACTGTACAAGTAAACAGAAAGAGAGCTAATAAACCAAGTAAGTGTTTCTTTGAATGGTATGACATTTCCCAATACAAAAGATGAAAACTGGTGTAGAATGAATGACTTAGCTTGAAATTGTCTTTAGAATCAATGTTAGATTCAGTTTCTCATATTTGTAACACTTGAAACTAAGAAACCAAGTATTTTCCATGCAGGCCTATGCCATAACACAGAGATTCCTGGAGAAACAGCAAAGTGCTACGTAAACTTGCCATTTCCATTACTCCAGTGATTCTTCAAGTTTGAACTGTGTTAGTTCTGCTACAGTTCTAACAAAAGTCAGAAAGTGCTATAAGAAACACTGGAGTTTCTACTGTACAAGTAAGCGCAAACAGAGCTAATAAACCAAGTAAGTGTTTCTTTGAATGGTATGAAGATTCTCAAAGCTAATGATGAAATCTGGTGTAGAATGAATTACTTACCTTGAAATAGTCTTTGGAATCAGTGCTAGATTCAGTTTCTCATATTTGTATCACTTGAAAGTAAGAAACCAAGTCTTTCCTACGTAGATCTATGCCATAACAGAGAGATTCCTGAAGAAACACCAAAGTTCTTCTTAAACGTATCATTTCCATAACACCAGTGATTCTTTAAGTAAGAAATGTCTTAGTTCTGCTGTAGTTCTAACATACGTCAGAAAGTGCTAAAAGAAACACTGGAGTTTCTACTGTACAAGTAAGCAGAAACAGAGCTAATAAACCAAGTGTTTCTTTGAATGGTATGAAGTTTCACAATGCAGATGATGAAATCTGGTGTAGAATGAATGAGTTAGCTTGAAATTGTCTTTGGAATCAATGCTAGATTCAGTTTCTCATATTTGTATCCCTTGAAACTAAGAGACCCAGTATTTGCTATGCAGACCTATGCCATAACAGAGAGATTCCTGAAGAAACAGCAAATTTCTACCTAAAATTTCCACTTCCATAACCCCAGTGATTCCTTAAGTTAGAAATGTGCTAGTTCTGCTGTAGTTCTAACATACGTCAGAAAGTGCTGTAAGAAACACTGGAGTTTCTACTGTACAAGTAAGCAGAAAGAGAGCTAATAAACCAAGTGTTTCTTTGAATGGTATGACGTTTCCCAAAACAAATGACGAAAACTGGTGTAGAATGATTGACTTAGCTTGAAATTGTCTTTGGAATCAATGTTAGATTCAGTCTCTCATATTTGTAACACTTGAAACTAAGAAACCCAGTATTTTCCATGCAGGCCTATGCCGTAACACAGAGATTCCTGAAGAAACAGCAAAGTTCTACGTAAACTTTCCATTTCCATTACTCCAGTGATTCTTCAAGTTAGTACAGTGTTCGTTCTGCTGTAGTTCTAACATACGTCAGAAAGTTCAATAATAAACATTGGAGTTTCTACAGTACAAGTCAGCAGAAACAGAGCTAATAAACAAAGTAAGTGTTTCTTTGAATGGTATGAAGACTCTCAAAGCTAATGATGGAATCTGGTGTGGAATGAATGAGATAGCATGAAATTGTCTTTGGAATCAATGCTAGATTCAGTTTCTCATATTTGTATCCCATGAAACTAAGAAACCCAGTATTTCCTATGCAGACTTATGCCATAACAGAGAGATTCCTGAGGAAACAGCAAAGTTCTTTGTAAACTTACCATTTCCATAACTCCAGTGATTCTTTAAGTTAGAAATGTGTTAGTTCGGCTGTAGTTCTAACATACGTCTGAAAGTTCTGTAAAAATCGCTGTAGTTTCTACTGTACAAGGAACCAGAAACAGAGCTAATAAACAAAGTAAGTGTTTCTTTCAATGGTATGAAGTTTCCCAATGCAAATATTGAAATCTGGTGTAGAATGAATGAGTTAGCTTGAATAAGTTTTTGGAAACAATGGCAAGATTCAATTTGTCTTATTTGTAACATTTGAAACTAAGAAACCCAATATTTCCTATGCAGGCCGATGCCATATCACAGAGATTCCTGTAGAAATAGCAAAGTTTTTTGTAAACTTACCATTTCCATAACTCCAGTGATTCTTTAAGTTAGAAATGTCTTAGTTCTGCTGTAGTTCTAACATACGTCAGAAAGTGCTATATGAAACGCTAGAGTTTCTACTGTACAAGTAAGCAGAAACAGAGCTAATAAACCAAGCAAGTGTTTCTTTGAATGGTATGAAGTTTCACAATATAGATGATGAAATCTAGTGTAGAATGAATGAGTTAGCTTTAAATTGTGTTTGGAATCATATTTGTAACACTGGAAACTAAGAAACAGTATTTCCTATGCAGGCCTATGCCATAACACAGGGATTCCTGAAGAAACAGCAAAGTGCTACGTAAACTTACCATTTCCATTACTCCAGTGATTCTTCAAGTTTGAAATGTGTTAGTTCTACTACAGTTCTAACAAAAGTCAGAAAGTGCTATAAGAAAAACTGGAGTTTCTACTGTACAAGTAAGCACAAACAGAGCTAATAAACAAAGTAAGTGTTTCTTTGAATGGTATGAAGATTCTCAAAGCTACTGATGAAATCCGGTGTAGAATGAATTAGTTAGCTTGAAATTGTCTTTGGAATCAATGCTAGATTCAGTTTCTCTTTTTTGTATCACTTGAAACTAAGAAACCCAGTATTTCCTATGCAGACCAATGCCATAACAGAGATTCCTGAAGAAACAGCAAATTTCTTCGTAAACTTTCCACTTCCATAACGCCAGTGATTCCTTAAGTTACAAATGTGCTAGTTGTGCTGTAGTTCTAACAAAAGTCAGAAAGTGCTATAAGAAACGCGAGAGTTTCTACTGTACATGCAAGCAGAAACAGAGCTAATAAAGTAAGTGTTTCTTTGAATGGTATGAAGTTTCACAATGCAGATGATGAAATCTGGTGTAGAAAGAATGAGTTAGCTTGAAATTGCCTTTGGAATCAGTGGTAGATTCAGTTTGTCATATTTCTAACACTTGAAACTAAGAAACAGTATTTCCTATGCAGGCCTATGCCATAACACAGACATTCCTGAAGAAACAGCAAAGTTCCTCGAAAACTTACCATTTCCATAACTCCAGTGAGTCTTTAAGTAAGAAATGTCTTAGTTCTGCTATAGTTCTAACATACGTCAGAAAGTGCTATAAGAAACGCTAGGGTTTCAACTGTACAAGTTAGCAGAAACAGAGCTAATAAACCAAGTAAGTGTTTCTGTGAATGGTATGAAATTTCACAAAGCAAATGATGAAATCTGGTGTAGAATGAATGAGTTAGCTTGAAATTGTCTTTGGAATCAATGCTAGATTTAGTTTCTCATACTTATATCAATTGAAACTAAGAAACCCAGTATTTCCTATGCAGACCTGAGCCATAACAGAGAGATTCCTGAAGAAACAGGAAAGTTCTTCGTAAACTTACCATTTCCATAACTCCAGTGATTCTTTATGTTACAAATGTCTTAGTTTTGCTGTAGTTCTAATATACTTCAGAAAGTGCTATAAGAAACGCTAGAATTTCTACTGTACAAGTAAGCACAAACAGAGCTAATAAACCAAGTAACTGTTTCTTGGAATGTTATGAAGTTTCACAATGCAGATGATGAAATCTGGTGTAGAATGAATGAGTTAGCTTGAAATTGTCTGTGGAATCAATGGAAAATTCAGTTTCTCATATTTGTAACACTCGAAACAAAGAAACAGTATTTCCTATGCAGGGCTATGCCATAATACAAAGATTCCTGAAGGAACAGCAAAGTGCTACGTAAACTTACCATTTCCATTACTCCAGTGATTCTTCAAGTTTGAACTGAGTTAACTCTGCTACAGTTCTAATAAAAGTAAGAAAGTGCTATAAGAAACGCTGGAGTTTCTACTCTACGAGTAAGCAGAAACAGAGCTAATAAAGAAAGTAAGTGTTTCTTGGAATGGTATGATGATTCTCAAAGCTAATGATGAAATCTGGTGTAGAATGGATGAGTTAGCTTGAAATTGCCTTTGGAATCAAAGCTAGATTCAGTTTCTCATATTTGTATCACTTGAACCTAAGAAACCCAGAATTTCCTATGCAGACCTATGCCATAACAGAGAGATTCCTGAAGAAACAGCAAAGTTCCTCATAAACTTACCATTTCCATAACTCCAGTGATTCTTTCAGTAAGAAATGTCTTATTTCTGCTGTAGTTCTAACTTACGTCAGAAAGTGCTATAAGAAACGCTGGAGTTTCTACTGTACAAATAAGCCCAAACAGCGATAATAAACCAAGTAAGTGTTTCTTTGAATGGCATGAAGATTCTCAAAGCTAATGATGAAATCTGGTGTAGAATGTATTAGTTACCTTGACATAGTCTTTGGAATCAACGCTAGATTCAGTTTCTCATATTTGTATTACTTGAAACTAAGAAACCGAGTATTTCCTATGCAGATCTAGCCATAACAGAGATATTCCTGATGAAACACCAAAGTTCTTCTTAAACGTACCATTTCCATAACTCCAGTGATTCTTTAAGTTAGAAATGTCTTAGTTCTGCTGTAGTTCTAACATACGTCAGACAGAGAAATAAGAAACGCTAGGATTTCTACTGTACAAGTAAGCACAAACAGAGCTAATAAACCAAGTAAGTGTTTCTTTGAATGGTATGAAGTTTTACAATGCAGATGATGAAATCTGGTGTAGAATGAATGAGTTAGCTTGAAATTGTCTTTGGAATCAATGGAAGATTCAGTTTCTCATATTTGTAACACTCGAAACTAAGAAACAGTATTTCGTATGCAGGCCTATACCATAACACAAAGATTCCTGAAGAAACAGCAAAGTGCTACATAAACTTACCATTTCCATTACTTCAGTGATTCTTCAAGTTTGAACTGTGTTAACTCTGCTACACTTCTAACAAAAGTCAGAACGTGCTATAAGAAACACTGGAGTTTCCACGGTACGAGTAAGCTGAAACAGAGCTAATAAACCAAGTAAGTGTTTCTTTGAATGGTATGAAGATTCTCAAAGCTAATGATGAAATCTGGTGTAGAATGGATGAGTTAGCTTGAAATTGTCTTTGGAATCAAAGCTAGATTCAATTTCTCACATTTGTATCACTTGAAACTAAGACACCCAGTATTTCCTATGCAGAACTATGCCATAACAGAGAGATTTCTGAGGAAACAGAAAAGTTCTATGTAAACTTACCATTTCCATTACTCCAGTGATTCTTCAAGTTAGAACTGTGTTAGTTGTGCTATAGTTCTAACTTACGATAGAAAGTGCTATAAGACACACTGGAGTTTCTACTGTATAAGGAAGCAGAAACAGAGCTAATGAACAAAGTAAGTGTTTCTTTCAATGATATGAAGATTCGCAATGCAAGTGGTGAAATCTGGTGTAGAACGAAGGAGTAAGCTTGAATTTCTCTTTGGAATCACTGGAAGATTAAGTTTCTCATATTTGTAATACTTGAAACTAAGAAACCCAGTATTTCCTATGCAGGCCTATGCATAACACAGAGATTCCTGAACAATCAGCAAACTTCTATGTACACTTACCATTTCCATTACTCCAGTGATTCTTCATGTTAAAACTGTATTCGTTGTGCTATAGTTCTAACTTTCGTTAGAAAGTGCTGTCAGAAACACTGGAGTTTATACTGTACAAGTAAGCAGAAACAGAGCTAATGAACAAAGTGAGTGTTTCTTTGAATGATATGAAGATTCTCAATGCAAATTGTGAAATCTGGTGTAGAATGAAGGAGTTAGCTTGAATTTCTCTTTGGAATCATTGGAAGATTCAGTTTCTCATATTTGTAACACTTGAAACTCAGAAACCCAGTATTTCCTATGCAGGCCTAAGCATAACACAGAGATTCCTGTACAAACAGCAAGGTTCTATGTAAATATACCATTTCCATTACGCCAGTGATTCTTCAAGTTAGCACTGTGTTCGTTGTGCTATAGTTCTAACTTTCGTTAAAAAGTGCAGTCAGAAACACTGGAGTTTCTACTGTACAAGTAAGCAGAAATACAGCTAATGAACAAAGTTAGTGTTTCCATGAATGATATGAAGATTCTCAATACAAATGGTGAAATCTGGTGTAGAATGAAGGAGTAAGCCTGAATTTTTCTTTGCAATCATTGGAAGATTCAGTTTCTCATATTTGTAACACTTGCCACTCAGAAACCCAGTATTTCCTATGCAGGCCTATGCATAACACAGAGATTCCTG
>PVIW01017702.1:0-13384 GCA_004026585.1 Noctilio leporinus
TTGTTGTTAGTTTTGTTCATTATTGTCCCGTAAGAGGTGAGATCATATGATATTTGTCCTTCACTGACTGGCTTATTTCACTAAGCATAATACTCTCCAGTTCCATCCATGTTGTTGCAAAGGGTACAAGTTCCTTCTTTCTTTCTGCTACATAGAATTCCATTGTGTATATGTACCAAAGTTTTTGATCCAATCATCCATTGATGGGCACTTAGGCTGTTTCCAGTACTTGACTATTGTAAATAGTGCCGCTATGAACATAGGTGTGCATAGGTTCTTATGAATTGGTGTTTCAGGATTCTTTGGGTATAGTCCAAGTAGTGGAATTGCTGGATCAAAAGGCAGTTCCATTTTTTGAATTGTGTATTCTTAATCTCCCATCACCCCCACTTAGGAATCTCCACTCTGCGCTGGTTGTGACAGGTGGTGCCTGAACAGGGACCTGAGGACGGGGAACTCTGGAATGCAGACAAGGAGATGCTTCCGAAAGCATGCCATAAATCTGGAAGGGAAGCAGCACATTGACTTTCCTTTCTTCCAGGTGTAAAACATGGGAAATGCAGGCTCCGCTGAGAGGCAGCTTCACATGCCAATGCTTAAATCTATGCGTGCAAGGGGAACCAAGGTACAGGGCTCCCAGTTAGAGCAATTCCTGAACTATGTTCAGCACACTTGCCCTTGGTTTCCAGATGGGGGATCTGCCAATGAGACTGCATGGGATCAAGTAGGTGAAAAATTGCGGGCTCATTCTACAGCCAAAGGGCTGGCAAACATGCTCATTTTCACTTTCACTTTGTGGGCTCTCATTAGGGATGTGCTTAGTCTGCAGAGAAAGGAACTAAAAGTGTAGAAATCTAGAGCAGGTAGCTTGGCATCAACAGTGGAAGGATCTCCTTCCCTCCTGCCAGAACCACCAACGACTCCACCAGCACTCCTAGCTGAGCATAGTGATGAGCCTCTTCCACCACATTATGCTAGGGATCTTGAGAAGGAGGCTCAGAGGGTGGAGAAGGAGAGAAAGGAGGATGATTCTGAGGAAGGTGATGATTCTCCAGACCCTGAATATTCCCATATGCAGAAATTAGTGCAACAACATTCAGTGCTGTCCATGAAGGACAAGGGTCTCCCTGACGCTGCCATCAGGTCCAAAGAACCCCATGGGTTTGAACACCTGGCCAAAGGGGCTGGAAAAAAAGGGGCCCACTCCACCAAAAAAAAAAAAAAAACTAGACCTGAGTTTCCTATGCTCAGGGAAATATCTGCTTCGTGAAGGACATTGCAGAAGACTCACGGTGAAGATGTAACAGGTTTTGCCTTTTACCCAGTGATTGAAAGGCCAGATCCAAATAACCCAAATCAGATCCAAAGAGTCCATGACCCTTTGTCATTTAAGACCCTTAAGGAACTGAACTTTGCAGCATGAATGGGCCAACTGTCCCATTTGCCACGGCACTGAGACGATTGAAACAGATGCCCTAACCCGTAAAGACTGGATGACTCTTGCTAAGGTATGTCTGAATGGTGGGGATGACTTAATATGGAAATCTGATTTGAGGAAAGTAGTCAGCAGGCTGATCATAACCATGCCCATTATGTGGCCATCCCCTTTCAGATGCTCACTAGCATGGGGGCTTATGAGCCTCTGGTTCAGCAACTGACCTACAATTTGCAAGCGTACCAGCAAGTTATTTTTGTGCAACTGGAGCCTGGCAGAGGCTACCCAATAAAGGAGAAAAATCTCAAGATTTGAGTAAAATCAGGCAAGAGCCAGAAGAGCTTTATCAGGATTTTGTGTCTCGATTGTACCACACAATCGGTAGGGTAATTGGGGATTAAGAGACTGGCAGTACTTTGGTTAAGCAGTTAGGTTTTGAAAATGCTAATCAAGTGTGTCAGAAAGCCATGTGTCCTTATCAGAAGAATGGCAGTTTCTGATTTTGCTTGCCTCTGTGCTGATATTGGCCCATCTTCTATGCAGGAAGTCATACTGGCTGCCACCCTAAAAGAAGTTTTTGCAGGGGTCAAAATGGGAAAGGAGTTTGTTTCAGTGTCAATGACCTGGACATTTTGCATGAGACTGCCCTCAAAAGCAGCAGACATCACCAAAGTCAGCCAGGGGCAATTCTCCTGCTCCTTTGCCCAGCCTTTGTGCTCGAGACTGACGAGGAAAACACTGGACCAATGAATGCCAGTCCAAGACTCATATTAAGAGTACCAGCCAGCCCCAGCAAACAGCTTGGGCATCTTCCCTTGCCCAAGTGCAGGATTGGATCTCTGTCTCACCTCCAGATGCATGTTAATCTCCCAAATGGGGCCGCAGGCTATCCCTGCAGGGAAAGACAGTGGGGCTCATTTCAGGTCAATAGCAGCCTTCCATCAAAGGACTTCAGGTGTTGCCAGAATTTATTGATGAAGATTTCACAGGGGACACCCAAGTCTTAGTGCAGGCCTCCAGCATTGCGCAGGTGCTGCAAAAAACTCAAATTGCTCAACTTGTTCTGCTCCTTTATAACAGGCGTGGACTGAATAATGCTCCTGAGGAAATAGGAAATTTGGGGCATCTAAATAGAGGCAAGTCATCCAAAGAGAGGTGTCCAGCCTCTAACTTCATGTTGATGGAAAACCTTTCCATGGCCTCCTAGATCCAGGGGCTGATGCTTCAGTGATTGCTTGGCCTCACTTGCCCTCTAGCTGGCCCAAGGAACAGGTGCCCGCTGATGCAGGGAGTAGGGTCAATCCATTCCCCCCTCCAGAGTACTCCTCTATTAAAATGGGAAGCCCTGAAGAGCCCAATAGGGTGGTTCCAGCCTTCAATTCTGCCAGACATTCCTGTCAACTTGTGGGGTCAGGAAATTCTTTCAGAGATGGAGGTATTGCTCTCAAGCCTGACAGTTGCTGTTACACAAATGGTGTTAAATCCAGAATATTTGCTGGAGAAGAGTCTTGGTAAACACCAGCAAGGATGAGTGCAACCTGTACTGGCCCAAGGAAATTCAGCTTGTGAAGGATTAGGATTCTCAACGTCTGGCTCTCAGCCTTTTCCCTAAGGGCCTTGGTCAAGTCTCTGGCCCAATAACTTGCTAATAAGATTACCTGGCTTTCCAATAAGCCTATGTGGGTTGATCAATGGCCCCTAACAGAAAATAAGTTATTGGCTGCTCAAATGCTAGTCCAAGAGCAACTACAGGCAGAGCATAATTCAAGAGACTATGAGCCCTTGGAATACTTCTGTTTTGTTATACTCAAAAAAGGCAGATGGTGGTTGCTGCAAAGGGCCAAAAAAACATGCAAATCATGGGGTCATTGCAACCTGGCCTGCCCTCTCCTACTGCAATACCATGAAATTTTCAGTTGCTTGTGCTTGATCTAAAGGATGGCTTTCCTTACTATTCCACTACATCCTAATGATCGGGAATGATTTACATTTTCAGTACCTTCAGTTAATCAATGAGCTTGGCTTGCAGTGATCCTGCTGGTGGGTGCTCCAACAAGGAATGACTAATAGTCCCACTTTCTGTCAAAAATGTGTAGACACAGCAATCTTCCCAGTTAGGGAACAGTATCCCACTGCTTCTATTGTAAAGACCTAAAAAGGTTCAGGTCCAAGTGGACTGTTTAATGACTCTTCATGACTTTTGAAAATGACTTGTGGACACCAACTGGATACATTCCTCACTCAAACTTACCATTGGTCAGCTTAGTCCCTTGTTTGATATCCTTAAAGGAAATCCACTACCCACATCAGCTTGAACTCTTACTACAGACTGAAACAGCTTACTGTCCAGGAACCATGTGATTCTTGTTCCCTTTACCCTAACTCAGCAAAAGCAATTATAGAAAGGGTCCCCAAATTAACAGATAGCCATGTCAAATTTCCCAGGACAGATTGATAATCATTACCCTCAGGATAAATTAATCCAGTTTGCTGTAACCACATATTTTCTTTGTCCTAAGGTTGTCACTAAGAAACCCTTTACTAAGGCCTTAGCCATTTTTATAAATGACTCTGGTAATGGCCATACAGGTTTTTATAACTCAAAGGAATCCTCAATTCAACAAACTAGACATCAGAGCAATGTGCTGCAATTCAAGCTGTGTGCCTGGCCCTGGTCCAGTTTCCCTCTCAGCCTTTAAACATGTACACAGTGATAGCCTATACACTGGAGATAAGAACTGTTATTGAAACTGCTATACTGGGAAATATAAATTCTGAAGAACTTTTCCACCTCTTTCCAGCTTTCCAAAACTTAAACAGCAAACTCATCCATATTTTGTAGGTCATATTCTGGCCCACTCTTCTTTACCCTGGCCCTTATCCCAGAGTAATCAGGCTATTGATCAACCCTTACTTGCTCCTGTACAACCAAATTCCCTCCTGCAGTTGCAATAGTCCCAAGCCCAGTTTCATCAAAATGCTAACAGCCTACACAAACAATTGCAGCTTAACAGGGAACAAGCCTGTCAGGTAGTCAATGTCCTCAAGATGTCATGCACACCCCCTAGGTGCTCACCATGGGGGTCAACTCCTGAGGCCTTGAACCTAACATTTGGCAAATGGGTGTCACTCATGTTCCTGAATTTGGCAAACTCCAATGGGTGCATGTTTGTGTTGATACCTACTCTCGGAATATTTCTGCTACATACCAAACAGGAGAAAGTGCAAGGCATGTCATCAATCGCTGCTTAAGTGCTTTGACCATTATGGGAAAGCCTCAAGAAATCAAAACTGGTCATGGCCTTGCCTATACCAGTGCTGCTTTTCAAACCTTCTGTTGCCAGTATGGCACTCTGCACAAAACTGGCATTCCTCACAACTCACA
Source organism: Noctilio leporinus (assembly GCA_004026585.1). Lineage (NCBI taxonomy): Eukaryota > Metazoa > Chordata > Mammalia > Chiroptera > Noctilionidae > Noctilio > Noctilio leporinus. The sequence continues at coordinate 4,821 of PVIW01017702.1, forward strand.
AGGGCAGACCATAGTGGAATGCTCCCATAGAACACTGAAGCAATTATTAGAAACACAAAAAGGGGGAGTCATAGTCTCCTTCTCTCCTCAGAGATGTGTCAACTTAGCCTTATATACCTTCAATGTTTTGAATCACGATGAACAATAATTAACTGCAGCAGAGGCATCATCTGGGGGCTACAGCAAAGCCTGAAGGTTTGTTAGTTTGGAAGGATTTGAACACTGGTGAATGGAGGGGCCTGGATCCAGCATTAATGTGGAGAAAAGGTCATGTTTGTGTCTTTCCAGAAGGTAGGGATCATCCCCTCGGGGTGCCTGAGTGAGCAGTGAGACATTGCCATGGGTATGCTGGACCAATTGGAAGTCCAGCTGAAGAGGGTAAGGCTGATGGCAACTGCATCAATGCCTTGGACAGCCTGCTCAACTCAAGAAGCTCAACTCCCCACATGGGGACCACTGAAGACACTTGCAAAGGAGGCCAACGGACTGGTCATTCATCCAGGAGCACCCTGAAACTCTGAAACCATGTTTGTGGCAATGTTGGCCATTCTGGCCTGTCAGGTCTATTGTTGAAAGTCCTATTGGGCTTATGTCCCTGACCCACCATTGGCTAACCCAGCCTCTTGGACTGGTCCCTCCATCCCTGTTTACTAATGGCACCCAGATGCTGGAGGAGAGGCATTCAGCAAATCACCTTTTCTCCACATCACATGGAGAATTTAATTACACTGGCTTCAGTGCCTATCCACCTATTTGTCCTTCCTTTACAGAGAAAACTGGGTGTTTACAGTTACAACAAGAAAACCCAACTGCTTATGGAGGGAGCAATATCTCAGGGCCTTGGGGTACTTTCAAATATATACAAACAGTATCCAAATGGGGCTTCCCAAATGTCTCCTGGGTTGTCCCCCAGAGGCATCCCTCATCGCCCTGCTTCCCTAATGGAACTAATTTTGAGATGGGGGCTTCCCACCATGGCTTGAATGTGCCAACCCTGTTCTGCTTGAGCATGTTTCCAGAACAGGATTGTCCCTTTATGACTGGGTTCATGAGCTATACCCGTCTCATCCTCATCATCAACCTATGTCCTCTGGAGGATTTGTTGGCAATGTGCTTTCCACCAGGGAAGATCAGGTGCAGGTGTTATGGTGCCTTGAAGCTGCCTTACATTGAATAAATTTCACCACTCCTAGTTCATCTGACATAAGGCTGGCATTTTGCGATAGCCTTTATGCCTGTGTTTACCCCTTTGTGCCCTTGTTGCAGGAGAAGTAATATTACCTCTCAAGATAGGAGATATACCATGACCTGTGAAAACTGACTTAACTGTCTGTCCATATATAACTCTGAAGAGGACATACTGCTTATTTATCAACCCTCTTTTATAACAGTTCCAGTGAACATCACTGGACCCTGGTATGTGGATGCCAGTCTCCAAGTGTTTGAAGAAGTACATAAGGCCTTGAATTGCCCTAAATGTATGCTCGGCCTTACAGTGGCCAGAATTGCCTTTGTCACAGTCCTTGCAACAGCACTCACAGTTGCTGCTGTGCTTGCTCAAAGTGTCCAAAATGCTGACTTCATGAATAGCCTAACTCATAGTACTTCTGTGGCTTTGAATACTGAAAACACTGTTGATGTTAAGCTAGAAGCTGAGCTTATTGCTCTAGCAGCTGTAGTAATAGGTCTAGGAGGTCAAATGCAAGCCATTAAGTTTACACAGCAACTGCAGTGTCATGCAAAATACCAATATTTACATGTCACTCAAGCCCCCTATAACAGCAGTCAGTGCAATTGGGAAAAGGTCAAAGTGTACCTGTTTGGAGAATGGGATAACAGCAATATAAGCCTAGGTTCAATTGGCTTGAATCAAGAGATTTGAAATGTACAACAAGCCAACAAACCTATTGTAAGCCCTACTCAAATAGCTCAAGAATTGTTAACTGAGTTGAAAGGCTTTAATCCATTCAAGCTGTAAAAACACACCATATGTTATTGGGGAGGGCTTCAGCTAACCCTAACCCTAAACCTAAACCTAACCTTAACCTAGCCCTAGCCCTTGCCCTAGCCATCACCCTAACTCTAACCCTTTGTCTAACACCTAACCCTAACCTGGACCCTTAACCAATTTTAAACTTAGCTCAAATATCTCAAGAATAATTAACTGACTTAAGGGACTTTAATCCACTTAACCCATAAAAACTCAACATATGGTATTTGGGAGGGTTTCACTTAAGCCTAACCCAAACCCTAAATTAGCTAACCCTAATTTAACCATAACCATAGCCCAGCCCTAGCCTTAAGTCTGGTGGGTTGCCCCTGGCAATGCCCTTGGGGAAACTCTGTGGTTCCTCCAGAAACATTGGTGGAAGGGCTTGCCACCTGAGATCTGTTGACAAAAACAACATCATCAGACAAAGATCTGGTAGCCTTTTAGATCATGCCCCTGGGGCCCAGATATGAGATCACTGCACATATTACGGGTGTAGCAAATGCACCCATGGAGACTGACTGGCACTAATAGCCAGCACTCCACAAGGGAGAGCATCTATCAGTCATCCAGCATCAGGTGAACCAGATGACTTTAATGGGGATAGCCCCATACCAGCCAATGTCACCCAGTGGCCCCAAACCAGGTGCTTGAATTGGATGAAGGTTTTCCCAAGACCTGAAGAATTCAACATTCCCCATCTTGACAACAAGCTTTAACATGTGTGTGTCACCACCTTCAAGGGTGCTATGGATTTTCTGGGTACCCAGGGACACATCTATTCCACTGTGGGTGATGATTCCTTTCCTTTTGTGGATGCAGACTCAATGGACCTAAGTGGGTCCCCAAGCCCTTCTCCCGCTGAGCCTGTTTTCACCACCTTTTTGCTCAGTCTGTGCTTGCTTTGGACCAGTTGGCCTCTAGAATGTAAGTTTCATCTATCAAAGACCTCACTGGACCCCCTTTGCAACCTGACTGCTTTTGTGTTTTCTGGAAGCTCAGAGGGAGATGAGCCACTGACCGAGGTGTGAAGCACAGTGGAATTTCTTAAAAGGAAGTGACAAATGAGCTAGCTTGAATAAGCTGAGGGTACATGGAATGGGAAGAAAGAGGCTAGCAAGTGAGTTGGGCAATGCTACTTTCATAGGTCTTTGGAATATGTACTCTGAAAATATTTTCTGTTTCTGCTGATGTGGCTTAGGGTACTGAGTGTGGGCCTGCAATCTTAAAGGTCACTGGTAGATTGCCATTCAGGAAACAAGCCTGGGTTTGGGTCAGGACCTTTGTTTTAGGTGTATCAGACTGCACCAACAGATGATTATCTTTCTCTCATTAAAATAGTATAGATAGTCCTGTTGCCAGAAGGAGTGGAACAAGGAAGCCATTAGGCAAAGCCTGTGCAAGTTTCCCAGGGGTGTCTGGCTGCTTCTAGGAAAGGGATATGGATCCCAGGCAAGGGCAGTCAAGGCTCTGTGACATCAAAATGGAGGTTGTGTGACCTTATATTTGAGGCTGCATTAGATTCAGTGTAAACCATGAGATATCACAGTGGAGGCAAGTGAAATCATATTGAGGCTGTGTGACATCCAGTGAAGGCTTTGTAACAGCAGAGTGTGGATGAGTGAAATCAAAATGAAATTCTCTGACATGACAATGAGGTTCCATGAAACAACAGTGAAGGCTCTGTAACATTGAGAATTTATGAAAAGACAGTGGTACATTATTACAAAACATTGCAGCTGTGCGAACTCAAAATGAGGGCTCTGTGAAATCACAGGGAGTATGTACAAAATACGAATGGAGATTTATGACATTCCATTGAAGGTGTTCTGACATTCAAGTGAGGCTGTGTGGAACCACAGTGGGTCCTTGTGATATTACAATATGGTAATGTGGCATCACAGAGTGAACATTGTGAGATCACAGTGAGAATGTGTGAAATAATTGCTGAGTTTTGTGATGACATAATGAGACCGTGTGACATCACATTAAGAAATTTGAGACATCACAGTGAGGATGTGTGTAATCACAATGGAGTTTGTGATATCACAGCAGAGCTAAGAGGTATGTAAGTGTGAAATAATAAGGGGCCCTTTAAATATAATTGGAGGATGTGCAACATTGCAGTGAGTGTTTGTGATATCACAATGGAGTTTGTGACATCACAAGCAGATCGACATCACGATGAATGCTTTGTGAAAATCAAATTGAGGGTGTGTAAAATCCCAACGCATCCTTGTGATGTCATAATTAGGATGTGAGTTATTATACTATGGACTTTGTGTCATAATAGTGAGGTTGTGTGAAATTACAATGTAGGCTTTGTGACATCATAGGGAGAACATGGGAAGTCACAGTGATGCATTATGAGAACACATTTAGATTTTCTGACATCACCCTCAGGCTTTGGAATATAACCAAGACTTTGGGTGACATCCCATTGAGAATTTCTGAAATAACAGTGATGCATGATGACATCACACTGAGAATGTGTGGCATCCAATAAAGGCTTTGTGGCATCACGATGAGGTTGTATAATATCACAGTGAGGGGTTTGTTACATCAGAGCGTATCTATGTGACTAGAGTGAAGGCATTGTGACATCAGAGTGAGGACATGTGAAATCAGAGTGGTCCTCCTGATACCATAATACGGTTGCATGACATCACAGTGAGGGTCTGTGACATCACATTAAGGCCCTGTGAGGTCACCATGGCTTTGTGACATCACAGCAATCCTGTGTGTAATCACAATGGAGGACTGTGATAGCACTATTCCCTTTTATAAAATTGCATTAGAGAACTAGGACACTGCAGTGCAAGCTTCATGACATCCCAGTGAGCATATGTGAAATCACAGTGCAGCATAACATCATTCTGTGGTCATGTGACATCACAGGGAAGGCTTCATGACATCACAGTGAAGCTTCTTGAAGTCACAGAGGTGCATCATGACATCACATTGAGGCTGAGTGACATCACAGAGAGGGCGTCGTGACATCAGAATGTGGATGGAGAAAATCACAACGGAGTTTTGTGACATCCAAATGAGGTTGTACGAAATCACAGGGGGTCCTTAGGACACCATGGAGAGGTTGTGTTGCTTTACATTGAGGGCTTTGTGACCTCACACTGAGGTTGTGTGACATCACACTGGGCTTTGTGACATTACAGTGAACACGTGTGAAATCACAATGGAGCTTTTTCACATCACTGTAAGGCTGAGTGACATCATTGGGAGGGATTTTTGACATCACAGTAAGAATGTGTGAAGCCATATTGAGGGCTTTGTGACCTCCATGAGGATGTGTCAAATCACAGTGAAGGCATGATACACAAACTACAACCCATCAGTGAAATCCTGACTCAGCATCACCAGGGACACCTCCAAGAGCCTAGTTTATTTAACACTGAGCAGCCTGAGAGCTGAGGACACAGTTGTAATACACAACTGTGTATTACTGTGGGAGAGACACAGTGAGGGGAAGGCAATCTGAGTCCAGACACAAACCTTCCTGTGGGAAGGCCTGCGACCACCAGGGGACATGCAGGGTCTCTGAACACATGGACCATCCAAGGAACAGTTGCAGTTTGAGTTTTAAGTTGGCTTCTTGTCTGCTTTCCTTTTTCTGTAAGAGTTTTCCTCAGGGAACCTATCTGTGTTCCTGATTTTGGGCTAAGTTATGAAGTGTTTGAGTTAGAAAATATGTTATAAAGGGAGGCCTCTTCTTGTAAAAAAAAAATCAGATTTTCTTTCAGACTTTCTTGTGCACAATTCAATGAATCATCAATCACGCTGACTTACATTGGTAAGAACAGAAGTCGAGACTCTGCTTGATTCAAAATGCAGCCCAGGTGCACATAGCTCCGTCTCCAAGTGCCCCACAGCTGGACACGTACATGTAGGAGAGTTTGCACTGGAAGCATATGAATCAGAAGGCATTGGAGAATTATTCCCATTGGTGACAGTCATTGAGTTGGTATCATACTCAGAACACCAAGCATAGGTGACACAACACAGAGACTGTGTGAGCCAGTTGAGCTTGGGATGGATATCCAGGTTGATGATAAACACATACCAAGCATTTACCACTCACATAGTTGAACTATCTGGAAAGTATAGTAAAGGTCCTTCAACCTGTCATATTATTAAGGTAAGTCCTTGTTAGCAGTCCCAGTTTGTTACTGAGCTATAAACCACAGGTGAATAATTTCAGGCCAAGCTCCCAATGGGAGTCTAAGAAAATGACAAGACCTCCAGAACTTTCCAAATAAAAATAAATCTGTGAGCACAGTCCTGGAATTCAGCCGTATCTTCTGCCTGTTACACTCTGCCCTACACTATAAAATTAGTCTTTCACAATTTGGGTTAAATTTTTTTCCCCTAAATCCAGTTTCCATTCTATTATTTTTATTTTGTATGAACTTCTAGCCTACAGGAGAGTGGTTAGACATTCATATAATTTGTGGTATAATGGTCCAATATTTCCAGCATCCACTTGGCACCACGCAAGCTCTTAAAACATTACTGACTTTATTCCCTTTACATCCCGTGTTTAATCTGTTACTGCCAACTTGTACCTCTGAATCCCTTTATTTATTTATTTATTTTCTCAGGTTCCCAACCCCACTTCCCATCTGTAAAACTGGTATGTTCTCTGGGTTTACAAGTCTGTTTCCTTTTCTGCTGGCTTATTGTTTTCTTTAGGTCGCATGTAAAATTGAGATCGTATAGTATTTGTGTTACCCTATCTGACTTATTTCATTCAACATAGTACCCTCTAGGTCCATGTACATTATCCCAAATGGTAAAATATAATTTTTGTGGATGGCCAAAATTATAGTTAATTTTAAAATCAGTTATATTAATATTAATTACTAGATTACTATGTGAAGTTAGTGCAAAGCAAAGAGACAAGTCAACCTGAATTTTCAAAAGGAGGAGAAAAGTCACAATATAAAGTGTAAGAATTCGAAGCCCTGGCTGGTGTGGTCAGTGGATTGAGCTCCCACCCATGAGCACAAGTGTCCATGGTTTGATTCCCAGTCAGGGCACATACCCAGGTTGCAAGTCAGGTCTCCAGCCAGGTCTCCAGCTGGAGACAGGTGAAGGCAACCATACACTGATGTTTCTCTCCCTTTCTTCCCCCATCCCTTACTCTCTCTCTTAAAAAAAGGGGAAAAAAGTATAAGAATTCTGACATGTGTGCTCCAGGCTTGCATAATTTCACCATTCATGTACCTGTGGGGATCTCTTCCCAGTTTTGAACTCTGGTCAATGCAGTATGTGACTTCATGCCAGGTGATGTCCAACTTGTGTGGATAAGGTGACAGCATTCCTGAAGTCCATGTGCAGACACAAAAAAAAAAGAGTATGAAAGAGGGAGAAGAAGAAGCTTCTGACCTTTACTCCTGGTGAACCAGGATAAGCCAGTCTCTTCCATTTCTGATTCAAACTATGTCAAATATCCAGAGAGCCATAGATGCTGATGGGGAAAATAAGGCTGAAATGCCAGGACTGACCTGTTATATATAAAGTTTGATCCACCAGATTCAGGGACAGAAAGCTATTTCAATAATTAATTCACCTAGTAATCAATGGACAACAGTGTTGACTGAGCCTCTCTTTTCCCTCCCATTCCCAGGTGGAAGCTGCATTCCATGCAGACTGACTACTCCCACATTTTCAGCAGGACCCTGAAAGATCAAAAGCTCCACACAAGGAAGCAAACACCTCCAGGCTCCTGTGAGTGCACAGCATCCATGACCAGGTCTGGTGTTGTCCTGACACCATGTGACTCCTCCAGGTGCCTTTGTCTTTGGTTCTTTCACAGACTCAAGCCTCCAGGCAGCAGCACCTCACTGATTCCTCATCTCCTGCAATCACCTTTCACACACTCTGCCCTTCAGCATCTCTGTATATTGATGAAAATGAAATATAATTTAAATATACAGTGTAAGTGGAATCATACAATATGTGCCTTTCTATTGGGGGCTTATTTCACACAGTATAATGTCTCCTAGTTTCAACCACATTGTGGTTTAAGGCAGGATTTCTTCTCTTTTAAGGCTGAGTACACTGTTGGATTTAACATGTGATTATCCACTCACCCACTAATGGACACTGAGGCACTTTTAACATTTTGACTATGGTGAATAATGCTGTGATGCACAGACCAGGGTGAATACCTCTTTCAAATTCTTGTTTTTATTATTTGGATGAACAACTAGTAACTGCAAGCTCAATCAATCAGGATTTTAATTTCTATACACACATATTTTGTAAAAATCAACTTGCTGATTTTGTATGTGGTAGATTTTAATCAGAAACAATTGAAAAGAGGGCAAAGAGGCCTTAGTTTATAGCTGGGATCAGTTCCGAATACAACAATATAAGAGGGATTTGCAAGCAAGGAGAAGCATGTGGAAGTCAGTGGAAGGAAATTACTAAGAGGAGGCTGCAAGGGAAAGGTGATCCTTGCTGAAGCAACGAGACAGATTTCTTACTAAGGGCAGACAAGGGTGACCAGATGTCATGGGGACAAAGGATTTTCTCTCAATAGGATTCTTGCTAA
>PVIW01017703.1:0-13379 GCA_004026585.1 Noctilio leporinus
ATACAAGGAATAGGCCTTCAGTGTTCAGGGGAAAAGGGGTTGGGGGGAGGGGGGAAGGTGGGAGGCAGAGGCAAGAAAGGGGAGCAGCTTAGACAAGAACCTAGTATTAAGGAACCATGGACATGGACAACAGGTGGGATTGACTTTGGGGGGAATGGGTGGGGGGGGAGGGGGACAGAGGGGAGCAAAAAGGGGATGGATGTAATACAACAACAATAAAATTTTTAAAAATATTCAAAAAAAAGAAAATAACATGATTAAAACTCTAAAACTCAAAAAAAAAAAAAAAAAACTTGGAATCCTCAACTTAAAAAAAATAGATTTTTTAATTATATTGGTGGGATCCAGTATATATATTTGTTTTCATTAAAAATAGCTGAATGACCTTGCAATGGGGTTGAATCTGGCTGTAACAATTAATGTGGGGAAAATAATGAACATGGTTTCTTTCATTTTTTTCTTTCTTCCTTTGTTCCTTCCTTCCTACCTTCCTTTCTCTATTTGCTTTCTCTCTTTCATCAATTCCTCTCACTTTGTTTTCCCTTCTTTCTTTTTGCATATTTCTCTCATTTCTTTTCCTTTCTTCTTACATCTTTAATATTTTCTAGGCAACTAATAGTAAATTATGCCTCAGCCTGTCCCTTTCTGAGGCAATTGGGCTGTGAAGTGATATGAACTTGGGTGCCTCCAGTTCTGTGTGAGTAGATAGAAAGTGACTCTAGGAGAAGGAAGGCAATTCTCCCAAGAAGAGTAGAGTGTAGATTGTTGTTAGAAGTGACACCCTGGGCAATAAAATGAAAAAAAAAATACATTTTAGCCATAATATCACCATTGTATATAAATGTTTTGAATATGCCTGCATGTTTTTTAAAAAGAGATATGAATTGGGATGCCCTTGTATCCCAAAACTAGTCACAAAGCTTTGATAAACTAAATAAATAAATAAATAAATGTATCTTAGCATTTTGTCCCTTAAAATAACTTTACTCTCTTTGGGATGAAATTATTTTGATTTCCTATAATTCTTTATAAACATTACAATAGTTTAATACAATATCCCTAAAGACTAATACACACTTAAGTTCCATTGTGACCTCAGGAGTAATTGCACATTTAAAGTAATACTAATATTTGGTTTCAATCCACATTTAGGACTTGAACAAGTCTGATGAACCATGGCCCCTATGTTTCATCTTTCTCCCAATTTGAGAAATCCACAAAGCTTTCTTAAACTTGACTGTCTACCCTAGGGATGAAATGGGTTTCAGTTAGCTTAAGGAACTATCTCTAATTGTTAAAAATAATATCTGTCTGGTTTAGGTCATTCTGTGCCAATAATACAAGAGAAACTTTCTGAGAAAGGAAATTAAGCCCAAAAGTAAACTAAGTTATCCAAATGAAAATTTCAGGGCTCCAAGATGCAATTTCAAACTAATATAAGTTGTTACATACTATTATTATATCTGGTACCAGGGAACTCTAAGGGTTTTGCATATGCTCCAAACATAATTACTTTCTTTATTATATTATCATTCTTATGTAGAAAGAAGTTGACTCAGGGTTTTTAAATCTCATCCTAAAAATATAAAGTATAGTATCACTCTGGGATTTTATAATATTACTAAGAACAATTACCACTATAGAAAAACACATTTTCCGAATGGGGAGAGAAACTGCTTAATGGGTATCTTCCTCCAGATATCTTTATTCAAACAAAATGTTAACAACTGGAAATATCCTACACCAATGACAGGTCAGTGAACTTCTCCTGTGGGAAGAGAAAAGAAAGGGAATGCTAGGTAAAGTTTTTCAGTGGCATCACTTTCTGTCCTCCATTTTCATGTATGTGATTCTCCTGTATTTTGGTTGAGAACAATGACACTAACCCTGTTTCAATTCATTTAAGTTGCATAATAAAATTTAATTTGAGAAACATAAACCAATATTTTTTATACTCTTGCTATATATGAGAGACATTGTGTTAGAAAACAAAGGTAGAAAAATGAATGACAGAGCCTGTCTTCAAGATGATCATTGATTCTCAAACCAAATAACTTGAATATAATGTGCTGACAATGATAAGGTGCTTGCTACTGCACAAAGAAGAGCAACTTATTTGAAACACTTAGGAAAGATTAGAAGTTTCTAGAGCCCCACCATTCCATTTCCCCCACAAAGGAAGACATATGCATCACTACAAATGGACACAGGAGAAAAGGAAAGCTCAGAAATGCAGACTTGCTGCCCTCCCTTCCATGGCCAAGACTCCTGACAGATGCCCCTGCCTATCCTTCTTCACATCATGTTTACCTTTCAACACAATGAACCTGAATGATATGTGCCCAGAACTCCCACCTCTTTTTGTTAAAGTTAGTATTCAGCTTTCAGCCCTGGTCTGCATGCTGTTTGAAATATTTCACAACGTTGACTGCTCTCCATTCTCCAGACTTGTGCTTTACACTCTCTTAGGTTTCCTTTTACCTCTGGTCCCATTTCCCCACATTTGTTTATTAGTTTCTTATGTTTATTAGTTAGTTAGTTATTTTTTCCTTCCAGTCTTCAAAATGAACTTTACAAGAAACTTCCCTGGGTCTCTTTTCATTATTCATGCATTGTGTGGTTAATGTAATCAATTTCAGTTGTTTTAATAATTATTTAATTGATGAACTGAATAACTACATCTTCTAAGTGTTTCTTCTAGGCTTGAAGTTGAGATCTTAACAATTTACAGATAGAGAGACAGAGACAGAGAGAGGCAGAGAGAGAAAGAGAGAGGGACAGAGAGAGACAGAGAGAGAGAGATGGAGACTTCCCTAAGTTTGTTCACATGAACAATTATATAGAAGTTAATGAAATTCATTCTAGTAAGAGAGCACAGGCTGAGAAGCAGGTGTGCAAGTGGAGATTTTATATTGAATTTAATTTATTATATATGATGCCTAGTAGGTCATCCTAGTGTTGGTGACTAGATGTCATAGGGATTATATGGGAGGGAGGGACGTAATAGATTTAAGAGTTATTAGTAAATAGTTGGTAAACAAATCATGGGGATAGATAACATAACTAAGAGTGCATTGTTTGAGCAAAAAAATGGACTTAAAACATGATTATGAGTCAGTATGAGATATATCTATAACATCCAAGTATAGTGATCCAGGTGATTAATTATTTTTACATTGGCTCCTTGGACCCAAGAGTTCCCCAGGGATCAGTGTGAAGATATAAGAAAAACAACATGATACGTATTTAGAGTCTTAGGGGCTTTGGACTGCCATTTTTTATTGAATCAAAGAAGCTCTGTGTTGCAAAGAAGTTAATTTTATTTATTAACATAAAAATGTGAAAACAACCAAAGGAAATAAATTTATTTGGCTAAGAAAACTTGAGGCTAATAAAAAGTTAAATTATTTGACCAAGTCTCACAGTTTCTAAGTAACCAGGAATAAATTGAATGTTTCTGTATTATTAAGTCATCTTACACTGGTTTCTCCATTCAGTTTTCATTTATGCCACTTTGAAGTTCTATGCTTTTTGATCCTCATTCATACTTTTTTTTTTTTAAACAGGAGAAAATGGGCACACATTTATTCTGACAGGTGTGAGATGGTATCTTATTGTGGTTTTAATTTGCATGATGATTAGTGATGTTCAGCATTCTTTCATATGCCTCTGGGCCCTTTGTATATCTTCCTCAGTGAGTTGTCTGTTCAGGTCCTTTGCCCATTTTTTAATTGGGTTGTCTGTCTCCCTGGTGTTGAGTCCCATTAGTTCTTTATATATTTTGGAGCTCAGACCCTTGTCTGAGGTATCATTGGCAATTATGTTTTCCCATACAGTTGGTTCCCTTTGAATTTTGCTGATATTTTCTTTAGCTGAACAGAAACTTTTCAATTTGATATAGTCCCATTTGTTGATTCATTCTTTGATTTCCTTTGCCCTTGGTGAAGTATCAATAAACATATTTCTGCTTAGGATATCCAAAAGTTGACTGACTATATTTTTCTCCAGGACCTTTATGGTGGCATTGCTTATGTTTAAATCCTTTATCCATCTTGAGTTTATTTTGGTGTATGGTATAAGTTGGTGGTCTAGTTTTATCTTTTTGCATGTTGCTGACCAGTTTTCCCAACAGCATTTGTTGAAGAGACTGTTTTTACTCCATTTGATGTTCCTTCCCTCTTTCTCAAATATTAGTTGACCATAGAGTCCTGGGTTAATTTCTGGGCTCTCTATTCTGTTTCACTGATCTATATGTCTATTCTTATGCCAGTACCAGGCTGTTTTGATGACAGTAGCTACACAGGGGAATTTTACCAAATATTTAAAGAAGAACTAACTCCTATCCTCCTCAAACTATACCAAAAATTTCAGAGGGAAGACTCCCAAACTCTTTCTATGAGGCCAATATTATTCTAATCCCAAAACCAGGGCAAGATCCAACTAAGAAAGAAAGCTACAGACCAATATCTCTGATGAACAGAGATGCTGAAATTCTCAACAAAATAGTGGCCAATTGGATTCAGCAGTGTATTATAAAGATCATACACCATGATCAAGTGGGTTTCATCCCAGGGATGCAAGGATGGTACAACATTCATAAATCAATAAATGTAATGCACCACATCAACAAATTGAAAGATAAAAACCATATCATCATATCAATAGATGCTGAAAAAGCATTTGATGAAGTGCAGCAACCATTTCTGATAAAAGTCCTCAGCAAAATGGGAATAGAGGGAGCATACCTTAACATCATAAGGGCCATCTATGAGAAACCTGAAGCCAACATCATACTTAATGGACAAAAACTGAAAGCTTTCCCCCTAAGATCAGGAATGAGACAAGGCTGCACACTTTCTGCACTTCTATTCTACATTGTCTTGGAAGTTCTAGTATAGCCATCAGAGAAGAAAAAGGAATCAAAGGTATCCAAATTGGGAAGGAGGAAGTCAAACTGTCATTTGCAGATGATATGATAGTGTACATACAAAACCCAATTGGCTCCACCAAAAACTTACTCAACCTAATTAGCAAATTTAGCAAAATAGCTGGGTATAAAGTCAATATCCAGAAATCAAAAGCAGTTTTGTATACCAATAATGAAACAAATAAAATAGAAGCAAAAAAACAAATCCCATTTACCATAGCAACAAGAAAAATAAAGTACCTAGGAATCAACTTAACTAAGGAGGTAAAAGACCTATACTCAGAAAACTACAGAACAATGAAGAAAGAAATCAAGGAAGATACAAATAAATGGAAGCATATACTATGTTCATGGATGGGAAGAATTAACATCATTCAAATATCCATACTACCCAAAGCAATCTACATATTCAATCCAATCCTAATTAAAATACCAATGATAGACTTCACAGAAATAGAAAAAATACTATGAAAATTTATATGGAGCCAAAAACGCCCATGAATAGCCACAGCAATCTTGAGAAAGAAGAACAAGGTAGGAGGAACCACAATACCGGACTTCAAACAATACTCATTCATACTTTTTAAATTAGTATTACTTTCTGCTAAACTATAGATTTTAGAAACAATTTCTTTTATATTTACCAAAGACCATCTCCCATACTCTATTCTCCATTTATGTTCCAAACTAAGTGATATTTATAAAAGGGACTTTCAATTATCCCCAAGAAAAAATAAAATACATCACTTACAAAAGCATTTCTTTTTTTACTTTGCATTTTTACTTCATATAAACCATTCCATTTGCTAAATATTATGTACTTACTATGTTTCAAGCATTTTTCAATGTTCAATTGGTATTGTTTAATATGAGAAGACAAATATTTTTAAATGTAATATTTGAATTATTACATGATTAGCTCTTATGGAATGTATTTTTAAATAACAAGGTGTTATGAAAGAAATTACATATAAGGGCCTAACTTACATATATTGGATTTTCAGAAAAATTTTCTTTTTGGAAGAATTATTTAATTTGAGCCACACAGGATAAGTATGAGTTCTTCAAGCAATGATGCTGGTAGGAAGAACAGCATTTATGAGGGGCATGCTGCATAAGTTACCAGTATCTTTAGGAAACAGAGAATGCTCATGTGGCTGGAGCCTAGTGTACAAGAGTAAATACGAACGAAGTGAATATTAAGCATGCAGAGATACTTCTTTAGTTACTGAGACAAGGTATTCTGTCTTTCTTTCTCCCACCTTCTCTTTACTCTTGCTATTCCACCTGGTTAAAACTATGTATTTTGCTTCCATACAAGGCATTTTCATTGCTTTATATAATTAACTTCTTCTAATTTTCTAGGACACAGAGTAGGTATTACCTCATTTGGAAAGTGTATTAGTCCAAAAAGACTGAATGCTCTAACAAACAACATCAAAATTCCAGTGCTTAACATGATAAAGTCTATTTATCTCTGATAAAATCTCAATGCGTATGTCCCTGAATGGACAATTCTTCTAAGGGCTTTTCTTAATAGTGGTGACTTATGGATTCTACTCAGTCCAGATTGTGTCTCCAGTTCTCCCTGGGTCATTTATTTTCAGGCAGTGCATGGGAAAAGAGAGAGAAGAATAGGACAGAGGAGGATTTTATGGGTCAGACTTAGAGGTGACATGACTAATTTCAGCTCATTAGACAAGAATCTTGTCCATGGCCTTCCCTAAGGACAAAGGGGCCCACCAGAGAAAAATAATGGGTATAAGCAATAACTAGTTCCTCTCTGCCAGTTTTCTTTCTTTTAGCCACCAAATACCCATTTTTAACTTTCTCCTGGGTAGAGAATGTAATCAGGCCCTCTCTTAGAGAGATAACCTCAAACCCCATCCAGTCACTGTGTTGGGATAAAAACCAAGGACTTCTGAGAGATGCATGTCCCGGCCATCGAGTTTAAATGTGTTACCCCATGCTCTTTGAATTTATGAACTAAAAAATCTGTTTGTTTTCAACACAACTTTAAACAGACTCAAGATAGCTGTCAGCTTAGAACTAGAAATAACAAAAGGCACATGGAGTCACTGGATTATAGTAAAGGTAAAATCTTGTCAGATAGAGATTAGGAAGGATGGAAAGGAGCAAGAAAAGGAAAGGAAGGAAGGAAGGGGGGAAGGAAGGAAAAAGGAAAGAAGGATGGACATCATTTTTTAGTATTAGGACTTTATATCTAAAAATAATAATGATAATTATTCATATTAGACACCAGGTTAATTGTACTTTTTCTTCCTTTAAATTCATACAATATGAGAGTTACATTAGTTCCATTTTACTAATAAAAACCTTAAGAAACTTTAAGTAACTTATCTTAGTTAATACAGATACTAATAAGTTGGGGCTTGATTAGAATTGTTGAAATTAAAAATTAAGTCATCCATTATTATATGATACCTTTCATTTTATAAATTAAGTAACTAAGGAGGCATTTGATTTATCATTTAATTATTATTACAAATTGTGTATCAGCCGAAGATTCATTAAACATGCAGAGCAACCCTAAGGACAGTCACCACTATAATATATATTGTAGGGTTTTGAAAGCATCTACAAATAAAGTAATAGTATTTAAATACAAAATCATTTAACGCTGAATCTAACAATTCATAAAATCTCAGTACATTTGAACAGTATTTTCAGATTTTAAAAATATTAATATCTTAGATGCCTTAGGCATCAATTTCCATTACTATAGCATCATTATGAAAATATAACTAGTCAATACCCAATTTTAAGATTTTTAAAAGATACTGCTTATAATGAATATGCTCATCATAGTCACCTGAAACTTATCTAATTAAAGACATTGCTTTTCTTTCATAAGTTTTCCATTGAAATAGGAATAGCCTTTCTGACTAAATGTAAGTGTAAAGGTATATATTGCTAAATATAAAGAATTATGGAAATTTTCTAGTTCTAAATGATAATTAAGGCCATACTTTGGTGCAGTTAGATGTACTACTTTGTTTGATAGAATACCATCTTTACTAAGAGTAAAAATAGGTTGTTTAGGCCCTGGCTGGTGGCACAATGGATAAAGCTCAAGCCTGCAAACCCAAAGGTCGCAGGTTTGATTCCCAGCCTGGGCACATAACCAAGTAGCAAGCCAGGTCTCCAGCCAGGTCCATAGCTGGAGGCAGGTAAAAGGCAACCATACCTTGAAGTTGCTTTCCCTCTCTTCCTCTCTCCCTTCCCCTCTCTTTAAAAAATAATAAATAAAATCTTTTAAAAAATAGATTGCTTAAAACAACTTTCTACTATGTACAAAGGTCTGTACCAAAAGTATTGAGCCAATATCAATAGAATTAAAAGATTGTGTGGCCAATGCTTTTGGAACAGACCTCATAAATTTCAAAAATAACATTTACATAGGCAAAATATTTTTGATAGTAGTTGAACTTTTAAAATTGAAATAAAAAAATATCCTTTATCCTGGCTGGTGGCACAGTGGGTAAGGCACCGGCCTGTGAACCTGAAGGTCGCTGGTTTGATTCCCAGCCAGGGCAACATAACTAGGTTGCAAGCCAGGTCTCCAGCTAGGTCTGTAGCTGGAGGCAGGTGAAAGGTAACCATACACTGATGTTTCTCTCCCTCTCTACCTTCCTCTCTCTCTGAAAAATAATAAATAAAATCTTTTTAAAAAAAAAGGAAAAATATCCTTTAAATTTACCATTCTCAGGAATCATTATGCTGTTTTGTAACATTTGTATTTAATACAGTACATTAATTTTTAATAAGCAGATTTTCTTACTGAAATTCCAGGGATATCTGAAAATTATAATTACAGTTCTGCTATCACACATATTTATTTTCTTTTTTTTTTTTCAAAATAACCCACACAGTTCCATAATGTTTCTTGCTAATATATTCTTTCTCTGTGATGCATTAATGCAACTATCTGCCAGCTTTTGCTTGGACTTGTGATTTTAATAAGTCAAATACAGCAATTAAGAACTCAAAAGAAATCCCTCATCAAATTAGAATCAGCTGGCAAATTTGAACCTGAGCTTATTAACTGCTCTTAAGAATTTTTCTGAGAAATGAACTCAATTTAAACTTACATTTATTGAATAAAAATATAGTCTAAAATCTGATAGATCAAAACCCATTAATTTTAGTTTAGCTGGTTCAATCCAGTCAGGTCTTGTGTTCTGATCTGATACATCTCTCACCCCAGTTAACATATATTATAAAGTACAAGGATTGTGCACTAAAAAGTGTCATATACTATTAACTTGGGTTACTAAAATTATATCTGGTGATATTATAACTCAACCATAAATAAATGAAGAAACAAAGTAGTCATTTTCTGTCTAAAGTAGTGTCACTAAATTGACATATGGAAAAAGATTTTTACTTTCTCTTACACCTCATAATAACTATTATTCATGGTGTACATATAAGCAAGCATTTTCCACATCAGTACAGTTTATATCTGTTATTCTGAGAAACTTCATAATTATTAACAATGCCAAGGTTTAGATGTAATATTACTTAATTATAGGACCCTTTTGTGTGGCATGGGTACAAGTATTTTGAAAAGTCTCTTCACTTGCATAAAAGTTATGTATTGTGATTTTCAAAAAATTGAGGGAGTCCTAAAATGTCCAGGAAGGTAGGACTAAACTAAGATAAAAATACACTAGACTGAGTGTCTCTTGATGAATGAAGAGAATTTCATTTATTTACAGTTTTTTTCAAAAGTCTCTTGTGTGAAGTGGAGGTTTAGCTACACTTCTATAGATGGAATGGGCCAGTCTCAGATACCTAGTTCAGTGGTCTACAGAGCAAAATAAGAGAACCTAGTTCCAGTGATGTTTAATTTTATCTAACTTTTTCCATTACTCTTTTTGTGTATGTTTCACAATATATATGATAGTTCATTAGTATTTAATAGGACTTAAATAAACAACAAAACATGTTGAAGGTGTAATAATAAAATCTACACTGATGGGCTAGGCAAACTAATCAGTTTGGCAATGACCATCTACTATCTACTGAACTTTCATTACACACTGGTATGATTATGGACACTAAGGATGCATAAACTTTTCCTAATCTGTAATTAAAAGGCCTCAAAACAATAACTAGAAAAATTTGACTATATTATCATCACTAATAATTTTATGTAAAAATAAGAATAATGTCAAATATACCCTTTTTTCCATTGTTTGTGTATGGTGTTATACCTAATATTCTTCATTAAAAGTAATTTAAGTTAACTTTTCTATGCAAAAAAAGTCAAATTTTATCCCCATGATTTAGCAAAAAGTTCAAATGAGAAAATTTAAAAGTGTAGCATTGCTTTGACATTAAAGCAAGTAAGTCCTTAAAAAGTCATTGGGAGAATAACTAAAATCATAAATATGTAACATTCCATCATCTCATGCAACAATGCTGCTTAGGTTACCATGTTAAGGATTAGCATAGTAGAATTTTTAAAGATTTTATTATGTTTAGAGAGAAGGGAAAGGAGAGAGACAGAGAGGGAGAGAGACATCAATGTATGGTTGCCCTTCACCTGCCTTCAGCTGCGGACCTGGCTGGAGACCTGGCTTGCAACCTGATTATGTGCCCTGGCTGGGAATTGAATCAACAACCTTTGCATTCATAGGCTGGCACCTTTTCCACTGTGCCACCAGCCTGGAGCATAGTAGATTTTTAAAAAATCAATGAAAAAAATCATTATTTTTAAGGCATTTTAAACTACTGACCATCTTGAATTTAAAGTCAGATTATATAAGACATATGGTGCTTTTACTAACATACCTTTCTGAATGATTATTCTTTACTTTTTGGAATAAGTGTTGAGACAATACTGTTCATGTATATTGAATTTCTAGCTCTCTTTATGGAGAAACTACAAATTTGCAACATTTGGTGCATGGCAATTTTTTAGCATGTAAAGTTTCTATTTTTACTTATAAAGGAATATGAAGTATAACTCAAACATTCTAACTACAGGTATGGTTTTTACTTTCAATCTATCGACTGAATTTCTTTTAACATCAGCAGAAACCAGCACATAGAAGAGAGACCATAATAGCATGTTCTCTATTGCTAATTTCATACCAAATACTGAAAACAAAGCAAATAAAACCACATGAAGCCAAACTTGAGAACCTATAATTTAGTGCCTACTACTACAGAGTAGGTTTATATCATTTAAAAATTAAGCCTAAGTATAATTTTCATACTCTATGCAGGAATTCTTCCTGTGAAAGAGGCTAAGTGTAAAAGAAGACCCCTATATGGACATTGAAACTAAGTCAAATTTCTCATGACAGCGTATGTTACTGATCCAGTCATCATAGCAGTTCAAATTTCCATTTTAAAGACTAAAGAAGTATATGCTTGATTTTTTCTTTAATAGAAAATTGAGTAAAATATCATGAACAATTTATACCCATTTTAAACCTGTTTTACTTCTCTTTCAATGGTCTGAATAGATTTTTAAAAATCAAGATTATGCTCAGGAACATAAAAAATTATATAAAATTGTTTATGATAAACTACTCTTCATTTCTCACCCAGGAATCTCAAGTCTACTACATGTACTCATGGAACTTTACAGGTTAGCTCATAATATCTCAGACCATTCACTGTTTTTGACACCTTTTACCATCAAAATAGATTCAATTCCTTTGAAAACTTGTGGGCCTCTTTTTGCATCAGTTTATAATAATTTGTGTTAGACATAAGCCTCTCCAACACAGGTCTTCATGATAAGCTTTTCTATACATTGAAATTCCTGGGAAACTGCTTGCCATTAAGATTCTTAGGGTTTTAATGTTTAACAGAGATGTTCTGTGAACCATACCCTTAAAACATTTAATTTTTACTTTTATGCCTGAAGGGGTACATAAGATACCTTCTAACTTTTGGACATTTTTAGACAGGGCCTTAAAGTCATATATTTATAAATTGTGCTATAAATATTAAGAGGATATGGGTACCTAAAAACATAATTGTGGATTCCAAAGATGCAAGTTTCAAAGTTGCCAAAGGATATTTGTCCTATGATACACTTGCAATGCCATTTCCTTTATAACAATTAGAATCATGCATTACAAAATTGCATACTTGTATAGTAAAAGTATAAAGCCATAAATATTGAATGACAGGATCAGACCTGTGTTTTTAAAAGCTATTTTGTAGAAATTTAGAGGATGGGTTAGTTAAGAGATTACTGAAAGAAAACTAGGGAAGAGGTATTGAATAAGAGGCTATTCCACTGGAAATATTTGATGATAAGGAGATTAAATAGAACATATTCAATGAAATGAGAAGAAAAGGGAGACTCAAAATATTTCAGCAGGTGAGCAACAGGATCTGCTAAATGAGAGTCAAGGACATAGGTAATGTATAAACATATACATTTTATATGCCCAATACTATGCCAGGTGTTTCACATATGCTATGCAATTTAATCTTGATAATAGTCTTGTATGATACACACATTTATTTCTATTTTAGAAAAAAATGAGACTTTTGCAGGTTATTTAATTTGCCAAAGGTCAAATGGCAAGGAAATGGAGATGCCCTATTCAAAGCCAGGTGTGTTTGATTCAAAGGTCATAGTCTTTTCATTTCAGAATAAATCCTAATACATCAAATAGCATTTGAATGTTTTTGCCTTGGTAAATGGTGCTACCATTAACTGAAATAGGGAATCCAGAAAAAGTTGCATATTCTGTAATATATAAGGGGGTAGTGGTTGTTAGACATTATTTAACTTTGCAAATTAGGGCCCTGTAATAAGTGAAAAATAAAGATACAGAGTTGTGCTGTTCATTATAATAGTACCAGGGCTAATGTGGTTATTTACATTTAAAATTAAGTAAAATAAAATATTCAACTCCTTTGTCACAATAGCTACATGTCAGAAACTTTACTAATCACATGTAGATAATAGTTGCCATGTTGGAAAGGAAAATTGTATTACATTTTCATTATCATAGAAAAATACATTAAATAATGTTGGTCTAGAGATTAGATTTAGCAGTTACCAGTACATTAGACTAGAATGTATTATTTTTTTTTCCTTTTTTTTTTTTTAATTTTATTGTTGTTGTGTTACATCCATCTCTTTTTTGCTCCCCTGTCCCCCCACCCACCCACCCATTCCCCCCAAAGTCAATCCCACCTGTTGTCCATGTCCATGGTTCCTTTATACTAGGTTCTTGTATAAGCTGCTCCCCTTCTTTGCCTCTACCTCTCCCTCCCCCCTACCCCATTCCCCTGACCACTGAAGGCCTATTCCTTGTATTCATATACTTGGTTCTGTTTTGCTTGTTGTTAGTTTTGTTCATTATTGTCCCGTAAGAGGTGAGATCATATGATATTTGTCCTTCACTGACTGGCTTATTTCACTAAGCATAATACTCTCCAGTTCCATCCA